>PVKS010001740.1:0-133359 GCA_004027875.1 Aplodontia rufa
TCTGCCTGCCGGGTCTGCGTGTGTCGCTCAGCAGAGTAGAAGGGTTTTGCAGGGCCCCTACACATTCCTCTCTAGGGTCTGCCTCCAGGGACGTGTTTCTGTGGTTCTCGCAAGCGGGATCGGGGTTCTTTCTTTCACTGTACATAAAGAAGCTGTTGGCTTGTGGATTACGGCCATCTCGCTGGCTTCTCTTTGTTTTCATGGCTTTTTGTGGGCTCCCCAGGCAGGCAGCTGAGTGCTGCCAAACATTGACCTGCCCTCCTGCTGCGCAGGCTCCCTTCCAGGGCGCCATCGTCTGCCACCTCAGCCTGCAGGTTCATGTCCTGAGGCCTCCTGATCTCACCCACATGTTTTTATTTTTTACCTTTTCCTTTTTTTCCTTTTTTTTAAGAGAGAGGGACAGTGAGAGAGAGAATCATTTTAGTTTTTCATGTGGCCTTTGTTGCTTAGAGACTTCATTGTGTTGTGCATGTGGTGCTGGGGTTCGAACCCACATCCTCACGCATTCCAGGCCAGTGCTGAAACCGCTGAGCCACCGCTCCAGCCCCTCACCCACATCTTTCACGGACGCGTCTAGTTTCAGCATTAGCCTGGAATGCTGCGTTTTGCTTTTCTCCGCATAGGTGTCTGTTTTTCTTTTTATCATGTTAAAGGATGAGCTGTTTGTTTTTATTTTCCCAAATGTCTTTATCAGGAATGGACGGTGGCTTTTGGGATGTCTTTCAGTCACTGAAAGGACTGTCCTTTGGCTCTCTGGGCAGGTCAGCGCAGTGGATTGTGGTCCCAGTTGTGGGTCTTAGAGTCTGCTCCTGGGGCCACCATTGGGGTCTCATGGCAGCAGCCTTGCCTAGGCAGCAGCTGCCACCACCACGCAGGTGGTCCCCATGGCAGCTCAGGGCTCTCGTCATACCAGAGAACCACGCAGAGCTGGCCCAGGCGGTCCTGCCCAGGTTGCCTGCTCGCGCGTGCAGAATCAGCCAAGATCTGGTGTTTCAGAAGCCCTTCGAGAAGGGCTTTTCTACCCTACGGCTGTGGACACTTTCCCCACATGTTTCTAGCGGACCGTTGCCTGGCATGTGTGAGAAGTACACGTGAAGACAGGACGAAGGATGGTAGGGCCTTCCCAGGGCACCCCCAGAGCTTCTCACTTGCCACCCAGAAATCAGCACTGGAAACCAGTATTTTAAGTGATTCCCACATGTAATCTAGAAGAGGGGACCAGATGCCTGCGCTTTAGGTGACGCTCAGGCACATGCTGAGGTGCTGTCTCAGAGCGGGGAGCCCGAGGCTGATCTGCAGGTGGCTGGCTCTATCCTGCGGCAGGGGGCTCACAGCCATCCACAGGGCCTTCCAGGGCCGTCGCGGGGGGCTGGGAGGAGCTAGAGTGGTATCCTCAACCTTCTCCCTGGGTTCCCAGTCCCACCTCCAAGGGTGCTTCCCCTGCTTCCCTTGACTGTGTGGCCTTCTCAGTCTGTCCACTCTTACAGCCAGGAGCACAGGAAGTGTTCCACCGTGCACAGTCTACCCGTCACCCCACGTGCTCACACACAAGTTCAGTCGCAGGATGAGATGGCAGTGGGGCGGGAGACTGCGGCAAGCCCAGAAGCCCGCACCTCTCCCAGGACAAAGGCTCTGCCCAGCTGGTGGACCCACAGCTGCCCTTGCCTTCCCATAAAGCCTGGGCAGATGCTGGCCTTTTACGCCGCCGTCTGATTTTCAGGGTCTGTTTTTAGGGAACACACACCAACAAGGAATCCCCAGCTTGCATGTGGTCTGAGCCCAGAGGGGCAGAGGCGAATCATGCTGGTTCTCAGTGCCACCACCCACAGAGGACAACCTCTGGGCTTGGTACGAAACATGCAAGTCACTGTGCCATGAGACAGGGACCTGGCCTAGTCATGCTCGGAGCACATACTGCAGGTGCCACCAAGGACTGAAAACCAGAGTGACCTGGGCAAGAACTAACCGCCAAACCAGCTGTTTTCTGTCCTCTGAGTAAGCCATGCCCAGAGCCACATCTGCCCCTTACTCCCACCCCACCCATGATTTCTTCATTCACCCACTCCAGGCCTCAGCCCCCAGGCTCCAGAGCTGCAGGAGTGGCCGAGGCTCCATAGCCTCCTGTGCCGAAGGAGCACATAGAAAGGACTGCGGGAGCCGGGGAGGGATGCTTCTCCAAACAGGCGCCCTGTCAGCTGGGTGTAAAGGGCCAGTGGGACTTCACCACCCAAGGAGGAAGGGCCTCCCAGAAGGAAGGTGCACCTGCCCCAGGCACATCGAGGGAACGAGAGGGGACCTGAGGGGACCTGAGGAGCCATGCAGGTGAAGGCCAGTGCAAAGGTTGGTCAAGGTCACCACAGAGGGAGGGCTGTGCTCAGCCACAGGGCTGGAGGTGGGGGTTGCCTCACCTGCTGCTGCTGTGTGTCTGTGTCCTGGATAAAACGTGCTTTGCAAGCTGTGGGTACCCTAAAGGGAGACACACCCTCAGGATGGCCACCGCCATGGGAGTCCTGGGCTGGAGACGAGTGCTAGGGAGGCCTGGAATGGCCTAGATGTGTGCACGGAACAGGGGTCTGATTGGGTGGGCTACTGTTTTCAGGTCCCCTCTCAGCCTGGCTCTGTGCCCCAACGCTCCTGGAGCTCATAGTAGGCAGGCAGGGGCTGAACTACAAGAGAAGATTCTGGAGCCCTGTGGAGGGCCTCAAATACACAATCCCTTCACCTTGGTGAGGCCCCATAGCTGGGCCTGGGGCTCAGGGCTCCTGGCTCTCATTTCCCATCTCAGGGGAAGCTGTGAGCCACCTGGGAGAGCCAGAGGGAGAACAGAGGGATTCCTCCAGGGTTTACAGGAGGCTGGCTACCCATCCGTCCCCAGGTGTGCCCCCCCCCCCCGAGCTCCAGCAGTTCTCCTGCAGCAGAAAGGGACATCAGCCCACCTCATAAAGTAAGCTCACTCCATCCCAGCCACTTCCAGGAACTAGCAGCTCCTGCCACAGATTGTCACCTTCTTAGTGACCACAGGAGTCATGAACTACAGTCCATAGCCCTGAGCTCCAGACCTTGCTGCAGGGTCTCACCTTAAACGAGGGCACTGGGCAAAGTGTTATTCTCCACTCCTCAGTGCCCTTGTTGCCCCCCCCCCATGGTACGAGGGCAGTCCCCACTTCCCCTGCACGTCCCTGTCCCCCGACTGCATGGGAACAGCAGTCCTCCAGGGGAATACTTTGCAAACTTGGACCGGGCGCCTCCGCCTTTTTTCGTTTTTCCCCATGTCTCTGGAGAGCCATGATCCAAGCAGGGAGCAAGGTCCCCCATGGGAAAAGTGAGAAGACACAGCCCAGTGTGCCCGCACCCCCGCACTGCAGTTGCCCAGGGAGTGGGCGTGATCGGGGTGTACACCGGGCTGCTGAGCCGAATCGCCTGGGCTTGCTGAGCCTGGTGCCTGGGGAAGGGCCTAGAATCTGATTTCAAAACCAACCTGGCCCACTCCCAGGACAGCCTGGTTAGCAGTGTGTGCAGCTCGTGCAGTGGTGGCCCTGCTACCCTTCTACTGGGCCCAGGTATCAGGAGACAGCTGGAGCACCACTAGCTGGGAGAGGGCGCTTCCTGGAGTGGAGGCTACCTGAGCACTGAGCGTGGGGAAAAGTCCAAGTTCTAAGAATCCAGAAATTGAGGCCAGCAGCCTGAGACCCCAGGTGTGGGGAGCCCAGGAGATAAGACATATCAGGCAGCCCCAGGAGGTGTGGGAGAGCAGGCAGTGGGCCCACGCATAACCTCCCCTGCCTCCCTGGCTACACGGATGCCAGGCCATCCACCTGCCCTGGCCCTCTGTGACTGCCAAGCCCTCCCCCACTGTCCTCCACCCTGTACCAGAGCTTCCAGGAGCCCTGAGCCCCACCAGCCTACCCTCTGGACCACACCCTCCCAGGGCCGTCTGTGGCCCAGTGCCAGCCTGCCTTTCTCACATCACCTCCGAAGCTCCTACTGTCAGGATTCTGGCCTCTCGGTGGGCAAAAGGACTGTGGAAGCTGGGACTCGCAGGCCTGGCACTGTCTGGAAAGCCCCAGCAGAGCCCTTGATAGAGGTGAGGCCTGGGTGGCCATGTGGCTGCGATGGCAGCCTGTGCCCACCAGAGGGCGCTCTGGCCAGCTCCACTCAGCTGGACTGAGCTCTGTGAACCAAATGCTTTTTAATTGAAAATTTTTTTAATTCAAAAAGGATTTGCTGTTTGTACTCGAGTGCAGGTTCTCCTTATGCAGGAGACTAATGTCTTGAGTAAACAGATCCAGGCCCAAATCCACCTTCAAAGGTACTCACTGTTTGCCCAAGGGAGTGAAAGGGCTTCCAGAAGCCGCCCTAGTCTCTTGGGCAAACATATTGGGGACGAGCAATCCTGGGCAGAGGACAGCGTCTGTGGGAAGGTTATCCGCAGCCTAAGAGGGATTATGTCAGGGGACATATGTTGAAATTTCATTTGGGGAGTTAGGGAAAACAAGACGGGGGGCAGCACTTTTCTTCAGCCCAGATAACCTAAAAAGGGAAAAAATCCCAAGGGAGAGGGCTGGGGCTGGGGCATCTGTGTGCTGCCCCCATGGCTCGGCCCCTGGGGGTCTGCATGTGCTCAGGCTGCAGTCAGAAAAAGGCGAGCATGTACTTGAGGCTTCTCCCCGCCTCCATCCAGAGGGCAAGTGAAGTAGGGCTCAGCAGTTCATTGAGCCTGCCCCTCCCCAGGTCCCTGCCTTGCTCCGCGCCACAGACTCCCTCCCCGAGCCTGCACTGCGGGCCTGGACAGCCCATCGGGCCCTCTGGCTAGCTGGTTCCCATCGCCCTCTACAAATCAAGGAGGCCTGACTGCCCCGTGGCTCCCACCATCCCCACCCCAGGCCTGACACTGCAGGCCTCCTGAGGGGGCAGGAGGGACAGCCAGGACTGTCCCCTTTCAGGGGCCTGGGCCTTCTCCCTCATTCAAGCATTGCCATGCCTCAGCCCTGGGCCTGATCTCCAGACCTCCAGGTGGACCACCCCTGCTCCCTGGCCCCCATCTTCCCACCAGCCCTATCATACAGTCTCTGGCCTTCCTCTCACCAGCCCTTCCCTCATCGCTCCCAGTCCAGTGGCCAGGTCATAGGATCAGCTAAACTTGCTCTCAGAACTGTCCCTACCGTCCATTCACCTGGAAGCTGCTCAAAAACAGACTCAGGGCCACCCGGACCAGCCGTTGGAATCTGCACCCCAGCAGTCCCCATGCCAGGATGCAGTCAGGGTTAAGGGCAGCTGTGCCTCTTTCCTGGGCTGTGCCCTCTCCCTGGCGGGAAGAGGCAACCCTGCCTCCCAGCCTCTGGCCTCCCTGCACCTCCAGCACAGACCTGTCCTCTCGTCCTCTGACCCTGGGTGCGTGTCCTGAAATGCCCGCACACTGTAGCCTGGCTACCCCTGCCAGGCAGCCCCCAGCCCTGTTTCCATGCCTGTTCCCTGGGTGCTCTTGGTGACCTTGCCCCCAGCCAGGGGCAAAGCTACACCCTTTTCCCTCCCCAGCCTTCACTCTTGTGTTTGGGCTGATGGCCCAGTTGTCCACGCCATCATCCAGGTGGAGACCACCACCCCGGGCCCTCCACACAAAGGGATTTTTGCCCCTCAGGCTTGGCTGCGCCTCTGTTCTCTGCCCTGGTGCTCTTCCCCAGGCAGACCCCTTCTCTGCTGGGGAGGAATGCCACCTTGCCCCTCCTGTGGACACATGCCTGCAACACATGCCCTGTGCAGCCCAGGAGGTGGCCTTCATGCTGGGCTGTGCTGAGAGTGCCTGGTCCCTGGTCCCTGCATAGGGTGAATGGGATGGTGCTGGTTTAAGAAAAGTCAGCAGCAGTGCGCTGCAGTGTGCGTACTCAAGCAGCCACCAGGTGGCAGCATTATCCCATCCTTCGCCCATGCTGCCTGTACCTGGCCAGTCCTGTCTCCTGGCAGCAGAGGAGGCGCCCTGGGGCTCAGTGGATAGGCTTTCTAGTAGCCAACGGGTATTCAGTGAGTGCTTGCTGGTTGCCAGGGACAGGAGTCCTGAGCTACCGTGCCTCTTGCACCCTCAGGGGAGCCCCTGGGAGTGGAAGGCCCCACATCGGAGATGAGTCACGGAGTCACTGAGGCCAGGAGGCAGCGCCCAGTCCCCCTGCCCACCCCTCTGGCAACAGATGCTGTTACGAAGGACCGTCCTATCCACAGTCCCAGTGGGGACCTGGTCTCCCCTTCACTTTCTAATGTGTTGAGGCCCTGCATCTACCCTGCAGGACCACCCTGCGTCCACCCTGAGGACCACCTGCCCTTTCTCTGAGCAGCCCTCGGGCGCCTCCCACTCTGGACGGTCAGGGAGGGCAGAGGAGGCAGGGCTTTGCCAGTGTGCCAGGGGGCCTGGGGACAGTGCACTGGGGTCCACAGCTCCTCCTGCTGAGTCAGCCCACCCGCCCTCCCCTAGCAGCCTCCTCTCCCAGGGCACCCATCAGCAGGGAGTCCTCTGAGGAGCTGCCCCCATGTGGCAGCCCCTTCAGCAATGCCAGCTGCACCATGGCCTATTTTATGGAGCAAAGCCCTTTATTACAGCCATTCGGCTGCCGAAATCTCTGAGTATTTCTAGTGTTCAGCAACTGCTGACCCAGCCTCAGCTTCTTGATCCTGAAGCCCACATGACCACGTGGCTTCCCTGCAGAGACTTCCAGGCTGTTCCCCACAGCCCCACCTCAGCCTTGAGCCTCTACTGTCAGGCTGGGTGCTCCTCTCCTGCCTCTCATGGAGCCCACGCCCACCCATATACCCTGTCCCCCACGTTTGGGTGCTGAGCTCCCCTGGCCTCCTGCTGAATTGCAGGAGCCTCCATCTCTGTCCCCAGCACTTGCCCTCTGTGGACTTGGAACTGACCTTGAACAGCCCCATCACTCAGGGTGTGAGTGCAGGAGCTCGGGTCCCCAGCGTGAGGTCAAGCTCCTGGCTGCACTCCAGCCAGCGGCAGGTGCTCAGTCCTGGCACAGGGTGGCCCTCATGGGTTTGCCGTTGGCATCAGGACCCTGGGAGCTGATGGAGCACCCCACCGGGTGTGCTCACACAGCTCAGACCCACAGCCCCTGTGCCCACGTGCATGCTCTGTGGGCACCCGCAGTAGGCCCTGGCCTGGCCAGCATCCTGTTGGAGAAGCAATGAGGGCCCTCAGCAGGCCCACTCTGTGGTCTTCTCTGCTGGGCCGTGGACTGACTGCCTCCATCCCACCCCTCTTTCTGCAGTACGAGTACAGCTTCCGCACAGAGCAGAGTGCCGCTGCCAGGCTTCCGCCCAGCCCCACCAGGTGTCAGCAGATCCCTCAGTCCTGAGGCGCCAGTGGCCTTCCGCGGGGAGAAGATGCCTCCACCCAGTGCCCAGCTACTGACAGGGCCGCTGGAGCTGCGGGTCGCTCTCCGCCCCACCACCAGCCCTTCCTCCCAGCCACGCACCTCACCCAAGACCCTGGGCAGCTGAGTGGGGAATCTGTCATCGGCTTGCCTGACAAGACCCCCAGCTCCCTGGGGACACTCACAATTGCGACTAATCTGTGTGTGCTATAGTGACCAGCGACTCCTAGTGTGTCTATGTGATGACCAGTCATGCTACAAAACATCTTCCCCATCCGGAGTCACCTCTGAGGGCCCAGCAGATGCTCAGCAGCCCAGTGACGCCTGCTGGCTCCTTTCTCCTGATGTCACCACCATGGGAATCCCACAGAGCCATCTTACTCTCCTGGAAGTGACCACCTTCCCATCCGACCCTCCCGGACTCATTGCCACCTTTGACCCAGGGCTGCTGGGGAGCAAGTTCCTCCTGCTACCAAGCTCCAGTACCCCAAATACTTCATGGCACCCTGAGAGGATTGGGTGGGAGGGGCCGGGTGTTCTTCCACTTTGAGCAGCTGTGTATTTCACCCTGTTCACACACTGGATGTCAGAGGCCCCATCACCAGCACAGGGGGCCTCACTTTCTGGAGATGGCCGTGTGACCGGGCACCTGCCTGGGCGTGGGCTGTGCTCTGCCACCACCTCCTCCCACAGGGCTCCTCAATGGAGCCCTCTTGCCAGCAACAGCTCCACCTGCCACAGCCAGCACCCCGGCCCAATGACTACAGGGACATGCCCCGCAGGGCCACACAGGCAGCGACTGTGGGGTGCCCTGCACGGGAGGGACACAGGCTTGAGGACACCAGACTGTGTCTGTCTCCACGGCCTCTGCTGACAGGGACAAGTCATCTTGAAAGGCCCCCCAGCCAGGTCTCTGAATTTGAGCCAGAGCCAACGTTTCTTCCCTGACCGTCCATTGGAAATGCCCAGGTCAACCCCACGCACATCTGCCACGAGAACAGTGGTCATTGCCATCCCAGGGGGCTGCTCCCCTGGCTGACTGGCAGGGCTCAGTTCCACAGGATGTGGTGTCTGACATATTTGGGTCCCTGGGAGGCTTCCACGTGGGGGCCTGTGAATGGTCGGAGGTTCCACAGAGAGTAGGGCTGCAGCCAGAGGCTGCCTCAGCCAGTGGAGGATTCGCAAGCCAAGGAACCAGAGAAAGAACTGACCGACGAGGCTGGCTCAGAGCCAGGGTGGGCCCAAAATACCTCACGGCTGCACCAGCCGCTCCGCCTCGGGCCCCTAGCACCTTCGTGGACCAATCCTCCTCCCTGGGCAGCTGTTCATCTTTTCTTGGTACCTCTTCGTTTTCCCCAAGGCCCAAGGACACCCTGCAGGGTGACCCTCCACACCTTCAGGCGGTGCCGCAGGGAGAGGTGCCCCGTCCCCACCTGTGCCCAGGAGGGCCCCTTGCGGGCTGGTGCTCACCCCTGGGAGGGCTGGCGGCCTGGGCGTCTCCACCACAGGAGTTGGCTGTGTTTCTGGGGCACTGGGGAGCCCCAAGAACCTTGTTGGCTGCTGCTTCTTGATGGTGGCTGGTCCAAAACCCAGCGGCCTGCACGACTTGAGGCTGGACAGAGGGGTGATGTCCAGCAGGCTAGGACAGCAGGAGAGCTGTCCACAGAGCTCTGGACTCTCCTGTGTGCTTCATTTTGGTTTGTGCACTTTGTCCGTGAACCTCTCTCCGCACCCACCCGATTGTCCTACTCTTTCCAGCAGGTGGCCCTCCTCGCGTCTCCACAGCTCTGATGGCCCTGGAAGGCTGAAAGGTGACAGTGTGGGGTCCCGGGTCGGGGATCGAGAAGGCAGAGCAAGGGTGGCCGCAGCCCCCATGCCATCCTCCCTCAGGGCCACTAGTGAGAGGGCACCATGTGCTCAGGCCAGCTGGCGTTATGGACTTGGTGTAAGCATAACCTTGACCGTGAGCATTGTAATATGGCCGCTTGAACTAACAAGTGGTAAGGTCGAGTTGGGGTCTGGTAAACCGTAGGCAGCTCCTGGCCCCGTTCCATGACTTCTGAGAGGGGGACAAAGATGAGCAAGCACAGTGTGTGTCTGTGTGTGCGTGTGCTCACCCTGAGTGGCGCTCATGCAGAGGAGTCGGGGGCTGTCCGTCTGTGTCCACCAGCCCTCCCGCCTCTTCTGGAAGGGACGGACAAGGATTACCTTGGATGTGTGAAGGCCCAGCCTCTCCTTGAGTACCCCCAGCATGTTCTACAGCTGCTGCCCCTGCCCAGCACCCATCCCTTCTGAAGACTAACAGAGCACAGCATCCCCCTTGCCCCACCCTTTGCTTTGAAAATTCCAAATCTCCTCCTAAGGCCTTGCAAATGGCACAGTTGGTAAGGAGAAGGTGGTTTGCTCCAGGTCCCTTACAGATTTCTCACAAGGCCTTTTTTCCTACCCCAATCCCAGAATGAGTGGCAGCACACCCTCCCCCAGGTGGAGAGATAACAGGGAGCCCAGCACCTGCCCTTGCTCAGTGGCCAGGGTAGTGTGGCCGCCCAGTGACCAAACTCATTTGCATGGGAAAGCCACGGATGCCAGTGGTCCCTGAGTAGATCCAAAGGCCATGGAAGAATGAGGGGACTAGCATGCCCTGAGCAGCTCTGTGTTGGACGCTGGGCCAGGCAGTCCAGGTGAGTTTCCCCTGTTGTTTCCCCCAGAGCAGAACCTGGCAGTTCATGTTCCCAAGGCTTGTCCTAGGCACAGGGACAGGATCTGGCCACAGGGCCTGCTGGACCAGCATCTTCTCATAAGCACATTTTTGCAGTCCTTGGTGGACGTCCTGGCTGCCCCTGGGTCCTGCAGGTCACCACGCTGAGCGCAAGCCAGGAGCCCACCTACCCTACCTACTCCCTCCACCCAGCCGAGGACTCCCCATGTCTGGGGACTCCCAACCCACAGCTTCTGAGACCCAGGTGGGCCGGGCTGAGGGCAGAGCCTTGCCAGGCAGCCGTGCAGAGTGGAGCTTGTGGAGTTTGGGTCACAGTCCACTGACCACTGGAGCCTGGAGGAGGGGCAGCCACTCAACCTTGTCCCCTACACCCAGGGCCCTCCCCGGCAGCCTAGAAGCCCGGGTGAGCCCAGCTTTCTTCACCTGCTCTGGGCGCAGGCCCCGGGATGGCTCCAGCCATGACCCCCAGGAGCCCAGGCTTCTCCCCCCCCCCCGACAGAGGGTGCGTGAGGTGCTGTGTGACAAGGACCTTAGGAATGCGCCCCTACTGCATATTTATTCGAGGTGACTGAACTTGGCCAGGGAAGTTTCACTGTGTGGTTGTCTGTATTCTTAATATAATTTGTTAAATAAACATTTGTTCTAACCTCTTTCCCCCGATCTGCTGCTGTATCTGAAACCACCAGAGCTCAGTGTCCAAGGGTCGCCTCTGCTGCCGCCTGGAGCTTGCCCGCAGGCTAGCTGGGCCCTCCAGCCTCCTAGAAAGAGCTGCCCTGCCCCTGTTTGGTTCCAGCGACCTAAGGAGTCCAGAGGGTACTGGGTCTCTGCCTTCCTCCCGAGCAGCCCTCAGGGTCCTCCTTGAAGCAGAACATCTCGGTGGCCCTGAAAGCAGGGCCCCTGCGAGGAGTGCAGTGTGCCTTTCATCTCGGGGTTGCCGCAAGCCCCATCTGGCCATTAGGGTGCCAGGTCCCAACCGCCCACCTGCCTGCAGGACACCGCCCCACCGGCTGGCCCTGGCGCTGGGGCACCCGCGGCCCCCTGTGTCAAAGGCTCTGCCCCCTCAGCAGCGACCACCGCTGTTTTTCTTTGTGTTTCTGGGCTGTCACTGCCTGCAGCTCCATTCATGCCAGACACTGCGGGGAGGAGCAGGACTGGCGACCCTTAGCTCAGCACTCATCTCCTAGCCACCCTGAGGGTCCCCAAAGAGCGTTGGCACCTCTGAGCCTGCCCCGCCCTCCCTCGGCCGGTGGGGAGGAGAAGCAGCAGCCGCTTCCCTCACTTCCCTAGGAAGCCTGAGGCCCAGCAGAGCGCTGCATCTCAGCCACGAGCCGCCATTCTTGCTGTGCCACTTCCTGACCTCGGGGCCCTCCTTGTCACAGTGGGCAGTTTCTCTCCTTCAAGGGCTTCCCTCAGAACATGGAGGACATGCACAGGACACCAAGCGTGTGCAGCAGAACAGCTACCCACCACCTCTCCCTTTACGGCCTGGGTTCTGCCACTGTGCCACCGAATTCCTCCCATGTGCGGTGCTTGGAGACGCCAAGGGCCCTGGACATGTGGGACCCGGGACACAAGCACTGCTCGGGAAGGCATGCCAGACCGTGGGCACATACACCTGGGCCAGGTGGGTGGGCGGAACACCTGGTGCCTCTGAGCCTCGGGCCAGACCTGGAAGCGCCTACCCCTGCATCTCTGTGCCTCATCAGCGCCACCTAGGCATCTGGTGGCCTCCCGGCTGCTTTCAGCACACCAGCATGCAGGTTGTCCGTGGGCACGCTGCCACGCTCCCACCACGTTCACCTATTCCTAGTTCAAGAATCCAGAAGCCACAGTCAGTGGTTCCAACCCAGAGCCCCAGGACAGACTCTGACAGGTTAGCTGGGGCCCACTGACCCCTTCTGCCCCTGGAAGCTCAGCCCAAGATAGTGGCTTGGGGATATGACACAGGCATGAGCAAAGGTCCCAGGGGTTTGGACCCTTGAGTAGGGTCTGGTAGAGGGGAGGGTGGGGCTGGGCAGTGGGGTTGGGGTCCTTCCCAGGAGAGGGGAAGGAGCACTCCCGGGGAGACGGGGCCCTGCATCAGCAGCTCAGTGGTGGCAGAGGAGGGCGGGCGCACCCCAGCGGAGGGTGCACCCCAGCACAGCCCATTACCCACCCAGCCAGGCCGCACTGTGGGCCCCTGGGGGCGGGCCCTTCCAGCACCCACACGAAGCCATGACCACTGCCGCCAACCTCCCTGTGCTGAGGCAGCGGCCGCTCTAGCTGTCCTGCCCCACCCCCACAGGCCCTGTCTATTCCCACAGTGTCTCTCTAACTTCCGCCCCTGCCTCTGTGACCACGTACTCCCAGCTAAAGCACCAGCTCTGGGCCTCCCTGCACCCACCCCAGCTTTCTCTCCCCTCTCCGCATCTTCCATGCAGCCCGAGTCTCTCAGTGCTTAGCGTCACTGGACAGTCCCTCCGGGATCCCTCCACCTGGATGGCCATAAGCACGTCCACCAGAGCTGAGTGCACCATCTGTCCCTAAGGCCAGTGGCTCCTCCTCCTCCAACCTCCCTTCTCCAGAACAGCTCCACCACCTCTCCCCGACCCCCCAGGCTGCCACCTGCTTACAGCTGGACACTTCTCCCGTCAAGAGCCACCCTCTCTGTCCAGCTTGGCTCTGGCTTTAGTGCTGGCCCAGCGCTTTCCACCCACACGACAGCAACTGCCCTGAGCCACCTGCTCAGCTGCAGAGCCACCCCCGCCTCCCGTCTTCCTCTCATCCATCCTCCACCTCCAGCCACCAGGACTGCTCCACTTTCACTGATCCAATGCCCCACTCTAAGAATGAAGTCTGGGCCCCCGGAGATTGCAGACCCCTCCCTCCTGGGTCTGGCTCACCTGTGGACAGCGCTGCTGAGCTGCTCACGGTCGCACACCCTGACTGACTCTCACTGCCTCCCTACCTTTGCAGACACTATTCCCTCTACTTAGGATGCTGCCCCCCTACTTTTCTGCCCAGAAAACTGGTCATCCTTCAAGACCCTGTTCCTGCCAGGCACGGTGGCACACATCTGTGATCCCAACAGCGTGGGAGACTGAGGCAGGATGATCAAAAGTTCAAAGCCAGCCTCAGTAACTTAGTGAGGCCCTAAGCAACTTAGCAAGACCCTGTCTCAAAACTGAGGGAAAAAGGGGAGCGTGGAGCAGTGGCTCAGGACCCGGTTCAAACCTCACCCCTCAGCACCACATACGCAACTAAGTGTTGGAGAAACAAAGGCCAGATGGAAAACTAAATAAAAGTCATTCTCTCTCTCCCTCACTCTCTCAAAACAAAAGTAAAAGGCTGGGGATGTGGCTCAGTGACAAAGCACCTCTGGGTTCAATCCCTGGCACCAAACAAAAACAAACAAAAGACCCCGTTCCTGTGCCTCTTCTGTGATGTCCATCCCCACCCCATGGAGGCAAAGATGATGGTTCTCCCCCCAGGCCACCATGTGCCACTACACGGTGGCCGCAGGGTCCTCTCACCACATGCTTCCCCTGGAGGAAGGGCTCACATCCCATGTGTTCTGCCCTCCCCACTACCAGCCCTCAGAGCACCCAGCAGGGCCTAGAAAAATGACAGGGGTCACCAAACACTCGGATGAATCCCTTGAGTGGGTGGAGCAGACAGAGGAGCTTCCCCCAGTTGCCAAGCAGCCTAAGGGACAAATACCAGGGGCACAAGGACTGTGATGTGCAGCAAGCCTCCCTGGACAAGTCCTGATGTTGCTCCAGAGAGATCAGAGACCTGGTGTGAGAGCCTGGCCTCCAGTGGCTTGCCCCAGTCCAGTGGGGCTCCTGGGACAGGAAGTGACCTGCCATGGGAACCCAGCCCTGGAGAGGCCAAGGAGGAGAGATGAGGGCCAGTGGATCCTGGCACCCAACACTGAAACTGCAAGGGGCTCAGGCCCCAGGGGCCAAGAGCAACAGGAAAGGGTGGAGGATCTCCCACATGGCAGATGGTGGGGCCGGTTCTCCAGCTGTACTCGTCTCTCCTAGGTTGCCCTGGGGGAGTGTGAGAAAACAGCCACGGGGGGGGAGGGTGACAGCCAGAGCCCTCAGCTCCCACCTCCCCTCTCCCCACCTCGGGCCAGGGGACCACAGCCTGACACGCAGCTGTCGGTGGTGCTGGGACAGAGATCTTGGAAGGCTCCCAGGGTCTGGCTCTTCTGCTTGGGGAGAATACGGGCAGACGGTGGCACAAGTTGGAGTGTCCACCTCCTGCATCCTTGTTCTTAACCTCAGCTGCCTCTGGAGCCACCTGAGAGCTTTTACATTTCTGCGCCCAGACCCACATCCAGGCCAATTAAACAAGACTCTGCAGGAGCTCCAAGGACTCGCGTTTGCAAAGTCCCCAGGCGACTGCGGTGTGCAGCTCAGTCGAAGCACTAGATTCTTCAGCATTCCCACAATCCCCGCATTAGGGTTTGGACCTGAAGGGCCCCCAAAGGCCCATGTGTTAAAGGCTGGGCTGCCAGCCTGTGGCACTGCTGGGAGATGGAACCTTTAGAAGGTGGGCCTAGTGCGAGGCAGTTAGGTCACTGGGGCATGCCCTTGAGAGGATACTGGGACCACGGCCCCTCCTCTCTCTGTCTTTTTTCCTGGCTGCCATGAGGTGAACAGACTTCCGATACACATGCCCTGCCATGATGTACTGCCTCACCAGAGGTCTGAAGCAGGAGCCAAGTGCCCATGGACTGAACCCATGAGCAAAAATAAACCTTCCCTCTGTTTCAGTTGTGTATCTCAGACATTTTATCACAGCACCAGAAAGCTGTTGTGTGTAAAGACTAAGGGTTTGACAAATTTCTAACAAGAAGAAAGAAGATGCAATAATAATAATAGCAATAATGATTAAGAAATCATGGCTATAACAACTAAAAAGTGTTATTAACCATATATCATTAAATATCTGGAAAAATATAAAATATCAAATTTAAGAAAAATATACCACTATTAATTAATCCAGACAAATCAAAGATCTCTCCCCTTTCCCTCACAGTATCCCAGGACCAAATCATCATATGGCCAAACTTACTCAGACTCCCAAGAAATAACAATCTTTTCTGACGCAACCTATTCTAGAACATAGGAAAAGGAGGAAGGCAGCCCAACTCAACAGAGAAGTTGATTCCAAGCCAGATAAGTCCAATTAGCATACACCAACAAATTTCAAGGCCTGTGTGTGTATGAACATGGGTGTAAAAAATCCTCAATAAAATATTATCAAACAGAATTTAGCAGTATATTAAAAAATCACACATTTAGACTGAGTAGGGATTATCCCCTAAATGCAAAAAGGTTCAGCACTGAAAAGCTGTAATTTACCTCATCAGTGGACTAAAGGAGAAGACTGCCACAATCATCTCAACCAGTGCCGTCTGCTTTTGGTAAACACGTTATCAACAGTCTCTATAAGCACCACCTTCTGGATAGGAACAAGTCAAGGACGCTGCTACCACCATTTCCTCAAATTGCATTACAGGTAAAGCCAATGCCATACGACAAGAAAAAGAAATGAAGCATAATGAATGAAAAGTGTGAGACAAAGTAATCCATTCTCCGCAGGTTCCATAAGCATGCACGAAGAGAACAAAGCGGAACCAACGAACTAGAGAGACTTCATCAAGGTTGCTAGATACAAAAAACGGAAATGAAGATTATTCCTCTGTATGAACAATCACCAAACCGGAAATAAAATAGAAAATAAGAGAATCTTTCAAATAGCCCTGAAGTATCTAGGAATTAGGAATGGCAAGACTTTTATGAAAATTTTTGAATATTCAAAGGACAAGGATATCATACAGGTTTGAACCCTAGCACCACATACACAATGACGTGTCAGAGCAATGAAAGCCACATGAAAAACTAAATAAAGTTGATATTCTCTCTCTCACACACACACCATCCCTATCTCACTTTTAAAAAAAAAGACAAGAATATCTAAATAAGCAAAAAGATATTTATCTTATTCTAAGACTTCTTGTATTAGAACATTATAAGCTCAGCTAGAGAAAGAACCATAGTTCTTGGTGTATACCTTGTGAATAGAGCAGTGTTTGGCACAAAATAGTCCCTTTCTAAATATTTGTTCATTGGATTAATGTGAAGATGCCAGTCCTTCTCCAACAAATATTTGCAACTCAAATCTAAATTCAAGCAAAAAAGTAAATAAAATCACAAATTATTTTCTTAAAAAATTCATACAAGAGTTCTGGCAGAATTTGACAATATTATTCTAAATGCTAAAATGTTTATTAAAAGTCTAAATTAAACATTCTTTAAAAGAAAATAGCACAGGGGGCGAGAGCAGTGGCTCAGCAGTTATAGTGCTTGCCTGGCATGCTCAAGGACGTAGGTTCAAACCCCAGCACCCCAGACGCAACAAAGCGTCAGAGCAACGGAAGTCACATGAAAAACTAAATAAAAGTGATTCTCTCTCTCACACACACAGTCCCTGTCTCTTAAAAAAAAATAGTACAAAGGGAATTCATTCTTCAGATATATACACTGCAAATCTATTGAAAATGAGTAATATACCACACTGATGTAAAATGTTAATAGGGGAAGATGATATGGTTATATGGAAATGTGCAATTTTCTATCAATCTAATAGTGTTCTAAAACTTAAAAATAAAAAATTTTAAAGCATTTTGCTGCTGATCCTGAAACAGGCTTACTTTGGTAAGTGCTTTGGGGAAACTGCCCCATTTTGATGGACAACACATGGCTGTTGAACGTGTATCCAGGAGTGGAACTGCTGGATCAGAGAGGAGGTGTGGCTTCAGAATCAGCAGATATTTCCAAATTTCCTAAAGGAGTCCTACCAATTTCTTGTGTGGTTGTCGCCATTTACACTCCCGCCAGCTGTGTGTGTAACAATTTCAGTTGCTCCACATCCTGAGCGAGAGTAGATATTTTTCAGAGCTTTTAAAGTGGGCAGTTGTAGCGGATGGGAAGTAGTAGTTCACTTCAGGTGGAATTCGCATGCCCTTTTGACTTGTGAGGCTCAGTGCCCGTGTGTATATTCAGTGATCATTTGCATACCTTCTACGAAGATCCGGTAAGTCTTTTGCCCACTTTTCTGTTGGGCTGTCCGTCTTTTCCTTACTTTATTCCTTTTGTTTGTTTTGTTCTTTCAAGGCAGGGTCTCACTGTTGCCCAGGCTGGCCTCAAACTCCTAGTCTCAAGCAGCCCTGCTGCCTCCGCCGCCCCGGTGGCCGGGGCCACAGGTGCACACCATCAAGCTCAACTCATGTTCTTTATGCATTATTCTCAGAGTGAGGCCTTCATCATACATATGTGCAGGTATCTTCTCCCACTGGCAACTGCCTTTTTCCCTCAGTGATGTGTCTTCTAATGAGTAGAAGTTGGGAATAAATATGATCTGGTTTTCTCTCTTTTCCTTCATTCAATGCCTTAAAAAATCTTTGCCTATCCTTCCAAATCCTATAGAAATGGTTCTTATTTCTGCCACTACCTTCCACAAAAGACAGGTGAGAGAGCTTCCTGGAGGCGACCAGGTGGGCTCTGGGGATGGACCTGGGTTGAAGAACGTTCCAAGGGAGGGTGAGCATAAATATGTCAAGCGGGGAGGGCAAATTGGTTTATTTAGCATTGGCAAATACTTCCGGAAGCCCACAGTGAGTGGTTCCCTGTAAGTGTGTTATCACCACGGTCCTGCAGCTAGCAGTTCCCCCATTTAGCAGATGAGGAGACTGAGGCTCCAGAGAGTGCTCATCAGAAGCACACCGCCAACCAAGGGCAGATCAGGGCACCCAACTCGGGTGCCTGCCACTCTGGCGCTATGACTGAACACAGCCCGGATCGTGTCCACCTGCAAGGAGGGGACACAGCCAGGCCCACTCTGGTCTGCCACTTCCCCTTGATGTGACTCTGGGGCTCTGGGCAACAAGCCACCCTTCCAGGAGGAGGACTAGAGATCAGACTGTCTTTGCACTCTTGGCCCAGGGTGTGGGACCACACTGGGATGGAGAGCCCACAGGAGACATGGGGAGGGCCCCACAGCCCCCGCCCTAGTGGGCAGGAGACTGAGGGTCAAGGTCAGGTGACCCTCGCCCATACCAGAACTGCCCAGGCTGTGTGTGAGCCTCTGGCTTTGTCACACAGCTTGTCCTTCCAGGTTTGTGACTGGATTTTTCCAGGGGGTCCCAGTGCCCCTCATTTGGAATCTGCTTCTGGGCTAAAGCTGCCACCTCAGCTCGCCCATCAGAGCTTCCTGCTGGGGTGGTGGGGTGAGGTAGACTTGCCTAGAGCTGCAGGCCTGGGCCCCCAGCACCTCACCCCACAGCCTACACGGGCTCCCTAGTGTGGATCCCCGCCCACCAGGCCTGGGACACCCTCTTGCTGGTCCCAGTAAGAGGCACTTTGCAGAGGGCAAACCTCTCTTTTGAGTCCCATTTTTTGCAGTGGGTGGGAGAAGGGCGGAGGTCTCTAACACTTTCCTCTTCTTTCAGGGTTGGAGGGTGAGCTTGGGACCCCACCATTAGACAGCGCTCATGCTCCTGGTGGAGGTGCATGTTACAGGGACCCCCTCCCACCTGCGTGCACCATGGGGACCCTCCCACCCCTCCCTCCCTTACACAAAGAAAGCAGAGCTCCTCTGACAGTTGGAAAATAAATCCTTTGGCTTTGCACTGCAGAAGTGTGTTTGGAAGGAGTCCAGCCCACCGCTAAGTCCCCTCTGTGCCTCTCGGGTCCTATGGCAGTGGCGCCCAATCTGTTTATGGAGGATCCGCCCACTTGGAGCTGGGACCACAAGCCCCAGATCGGCCTTCTCTTGCCTAGTGGGCTTGGGCTTGTCACTGAGCTCAGCCTCAACATTGGTAAACCAGGAGGTCAGCAGTGCCTGCTTCAAAGTTGTTGAGAAGGTTAAGGAGATGCAGCACTGCTGCCCAGCTTCCAGGCCTTAGGCCACCATCTGTACTTCCCTGAGCCTCAGTTTCCCCACTTGTAAAATGGGTTTAATGAATGCCCTTATAGGATCATTGTATGGTGCCCTGGGAAAAGCTCAGGCAGAGACCCTGTCCCTAGCCCTAGCCCCTACCCAGAATCCCAGAGTGACACTGCAGGACCCCTAGTTTGGGAGTTGCTGGCTCAGTACAGAGTAGCTTGAATAGGGGACTTGCTGTGTGGCCCTCAGGTGTTGGGGCAGGGGTCTCAGGAAGAGCGCCCTCCCTTGACTGGCCTTCAGGGACCTCTCTGATTGAAAGGCCCAACAAACACCCTGCTCTTGACACCATCCAGAAGATGAAAGTGTCCCAGGAGTCTAATCCTTCCCTTCCTTTTGGCAACTTCCACCACTGAAACACAGCCAAGACCCTGAACGTGGTGTGAGTGTCGTGCCAGAGTTGAGGCCTCCAGCAAAGCCAGCTCCGGGGACTCCTGCAGCAACACACCACTCTTGATCAGAGTCAGCCTAGCCAGGTACAAGGTGACCTCTGACCTCACCAGCCTGCACTACAACATGCCTCCCAATAGTGACCTGAGGGGCACCCCAGGAACCCTGACTTCCTCCCCAGCCAGGGCTGCTGCCCATCCCCACTCCCCCCAGGAAAATATTTGGAATGGTCTTTGACTGAAATGAGATTAATCCTCAGCTCCCTGACAGTGTCTTTGGGCATGTGTTTTCATAACCTCTCTTTCAAATGAGAACCATTTGTCGCCGGGAAGCTGGGGAGGCCCTGCCCCAACTGCTGCTGGGCCAGACATCACCGGCACCTGATTGAATGTCACAGACAGTGTGAGGGGGCAGGGCCGAGGTGAGGACTGCATGTAAGTGGCATTAACTGTCCTCGATGGTCCCTGCCCCACCCCGTCTCCAACCTGTGGCCTGAGCTGGAGGATATGGGTCCCAACCCTGATTCTCCTACATCACAATGTGCCCTTGAGTGGGTGACTTTGCTGCTCTGAGCCTCCCTTTCCTCATCTGCAAAACGGGAGATGGTGGCTCCCAGGTGGTGTGCCCGGCCCAGTGCCCAGAAGACAGGGGACCCTCAGTGTTTAGCCTTCCAGAGGGCCATACAAATGACCACCCTGTCTGCTGTTCAAACTCTCCTGCCCTGCTTCCAGACTCACCGCTAAGTGACAGGGGCATCCCTACAAAGATCTGGGTTGCAGGCACTTTAATACGGAAAGGGCCAAGTTTATAGGTGCAGCCACCCAGTCTCTTTAATTAACTCCGAGTCCTTGGTCGGTGCCTCCTTTCTCAGCACAAAACCCCTCCACCCCCAAGTCTTGTTTGAAGTTTGCAAACCGCCTCCCCCCATCCTTGCTTGCTGAAGCAGCTACAGACCCTTAGGGCTCAGCTGGGAGGGATTTATTGGAGAATTTCAATCATGGGGTCTTGGCTCAAACTTGTTGCTTCCCCAGAAATCTCCCCAGAAGTTTGATCCATATGGAACTGAGACAGGAGGTGTCCTGATGATATCAGAGCTCCGAATTCTACCTGGGCAGCCGCAGGCTTGGAGGAAGAGCACACAGGACAGCCAGAAAGATGCAGTTTCTGGGACAAGTGCAGGTACTGGGGCCCGGTCACCTGAAGCAGCTGCTTAAGAAGAGTGTTTCCGGGATGAGCGTGTAGCTCAGGGCTGAAGCACCTGCCTTGCACACCTGAAGCCCGGGTTGAAGCCCTGCACCGGGGTAGGGAGTATTTCCACCTCGCCCTCCCGCGCGGGGACACCTTGGGGCAGGTGCCTGGTCTCTGCGGCCCCTCGTGGTCTGGCGCCCTGAGCTGCAGAAGTAGACACCAGCTGCGCTGATGCCCCTCTCTTAAGTCGGTGGCTTGCGTGCCGGGCGTTCCCTGGCAGCTCGCAGACCGCGGAGCCCACGCCTCTCCACGGGAGCTCCGGCAAGAAGGTCCCGGCCAGGGGCCCCGCCCCCCACCCCGGCAGGGCGGCCTCGCTCGGTTTCTCCTCGCCGATGATGGATGGGCTGCGGCCCCAGCTGCTGCGGCCCCGGGGAGAACAAACATCTCCTGCGCGTTCTCGGGAAGCCTCCACCTCTTGCTTAGCAAGTGCTGAAAGCCGCAAACAGAAACACCCGGGCTTTCCAGGACTAACGAGATGCCCACATCAGGCGGCCACGCCGGGGATCAGGAGCCGGCCCGAGGGGGCCTGGAGCGAGGTGTCCGATTCCCTCCCGGGACGCTCCGCCGACTGAGCTTTGAAGCCGGGCGAGGCGCGGGCTCCGCGGGCGGAGCGGGACGCGGGGCCCCGGGCGGCCAAGTGCTGAGCGCAGATTGCCCGAGATAAAGGCGCTGGGCTTCCCCGCTTCTGCTGAATCGCGCTTTTCAAAAGCCGGCTCAGATGGTTTCACTTCTCTGCCCGCTTTGTTGAAAGATGTAAAAATTTCAAACCACCACAAAGTAAACATTTCAAACCCTCTCTTTTCAGAATCGGTCACATTTTCAAAAATCCCTCGGATTCCATCTCCCCCCACCAGCCCTTGCTCTTGCAGAATTTTGGATTGGAGTGTTTCTCATTAATTTAGAGCAGCCCAGGTAAACGCTGCGATTTCAGGCCGTGTTTTACGGGCGGGAAGTAGCTTTGTTATTTAGTAGATATATTAGATAAGTCGATGTCTTGTCAAAATCAAGCAGGTTTTCTTTATTAGGGTGAAATCGTAATGAACTCATCTGCTTCTAATATTTATAAAGAGAAGAGAGGCCATTAATTCTACTGCTTGTGAATAAAACCATCTGTGATTTCTTTCCATTTGATGGGTTTTGGTTTTAATGCACATTTTTCACAAATAAGCGCAGAGATTTTTTGGTGCAAATGTCACACTCAGGATCTCATAAAGAAAGAATGCAAAGAGAGGAAAACTAAATGTTTTGTTAGCTAAGTAATTTCTCACCTTGCAGAGTGGGGGACATCTGAGCCAACTTTAGCACATTAGGTGACGGGGAATCGCCCTCTCCTCTCTAATGCAACCCATGACAGGTTACAAGGCTAACCGCGTCCGTTTTGAAGTTCGTTTTCCTTCGGGAATTACACAGTTCGTTTAACCTAATCTGTCCTGACACTTGAATTATAATATTATGAGCTTCTTCAGGGAAGTAAAACAGTAGTTGCCTGCTTAAAAGCAAAGCAGAAGTTAATAAAGTGGGCAAGATGTCAAGGAACGAGGGCTAATCGAATCACCGTGTCATTCTCTAGAGAAAATACAGTCGAGTTGCATTTTTTTTCCATTGGAAATCTTGGACGCCTAATGACATATTTCTGTCCAGGAAGAAATTTGAACTCTGAAGCCGCACTTGATTAAACCCCAAACTGCGAGACATTGCCCAGTGGGACCACTCGGGGACTTTGACTTCTGGGTGTCAGAGCTTAATTAAAATATTCATCCAGCTGCTCTCCCCTCGCCAAGAGGGCCCAGAGGAATTAAACCAATAAGCTTAATTCTATTAGTTCACCTGCCTGTGTACACAGAGATGCGGAAGACCATTTACCAGTTCAGGAAAAAAAGCGTCAGACCCACCCTGTAAATTCAGCCTAGGCCGTCGCCCCTGCAGCAAAACCATCCGGCAGACAGACCGTAACACTCAGCCATCTCAGCTCCGGACTCTGACACACGCGGCTGTTTCTAACGCCTCTGCCAAGAAAGCCAAAGTGCCACTCAAGTCAATAGAAGGATTTATGTGTGCGTGTGTGATGATTTATATGTCATTTATAATTACATGCAACATGTACTGACTTCTCATTCCCGTCTCGAGGAAACTTCCAGTTCCACTGCAGGGAGTGAGCACCATCGATCCCCCCACTTGACGGATGAGAAAACTGAGCCTCCGCGAGATGAAGCAGCTGGAAGCCCATTTCTGGGACCACAGAGCCTGCTAAGCTCTCAAATGTCAATGTCAATGTTCCAGGGACAGTTGGATCTTTCAAACGGTAACTTACTCGATATCTACCATCCACTCACAAATGCTATGCAATTCAGGAGGCACAAAGGCTGTAAAACAAATCCTCGTCATCACCTTTTCCTCAGCCCGCTCTTCCCATCCCAAGGCAGCTGCCTTGGACAATTTCTCCTGTCTCCTTCCAGAGAGCTGAGGCTTACCCAGCAAGTGTGCGTATGCTTCCATTTTAAAAATACAGATGGAGCAAAACAGGTACATTGCTTGTGGGTTGCTTCTTTCATTTAATAATATATCTGGGGAAGCTTGTTCATCTCATTTCTAAGCCTGAGTGCTCTTTCATTCAATAGATGCAGTAGACCTGAGAGTGGCTGTCGATATTCAACCAAAACATCTCTTTAGCCTGATTCTACCTGACACCACACTTTTTACGCCCTCTCTGTGATGTACGTGGAGGTAGTTTCCCACATTTATGTGATGAATAGCCTCTGCCTATACGGACAGGTATTATCTCCAGGACAAGTTCCCAAAGGCACCACTGCCTCTGTGACCTTGGGTGAGTCAAGTCCCTTCCCTCTGTGAAATGAGGCAGCCGCATGAGATAATTTCTGAAGCCCCCAGGCCAGCTCCGTTGATCTGAGATTAGAATCCCCACATTTGTAAATCTGTATCATAGCTAGAGCTTCCCCATCACAAACTCAGAATATGACCACAGCCCCAGCCCAGGCTCTCCAAATCACTGTGGAAACAAATTTTTCCTCCCTACACAAGCTCCCTGCTGGCAGTGTTTGCCAACCAGGGAATGAGACATTTCCCGTGATCAATACAAATGGAATAGAGATCTATCCTGGGCAGCCACAGCAAGCCTTGGTTTTAATAAGGGGACCTCCAGAGGATATTGCATTCCTATGACAACGGCCAGTGGACCTGGATTTTTAGTGTCAGAAGCTGTTTGATGCGAAGATCTGTGGCTGGGGCCCCGCTGGGTGTTGGTGGAGGGTTTGGGCTGGAACAGAGCTGATGCTTAAAGGTGGCTGCAATACTGGCCCACTGCCTGTCCTCAGCCTCCTGCGGGCCATCTGTTTCAGAGGCAGCACCTTTATCAGCTGCGGTGGAGCCGGCCACACATGGTTGACCAGCCAGAGGTGACACACAGCCACAGATCTGATTATTTACAGTTTGCTGAGGTCCCGATGACCAGGCGGCTCCCAGATGAAAACAGTTCACCTTAAACAGGATCTGGTACCTGGGCGGAGGTGGCAGCAAGTGACTACACTGTCTTTTCTTTTCTTGTCATTAATTAGTTAATAAGATGACCTAGAGACACCCTGTGTTAGTTACTGTTGGCAAAATTGAGAAGGGACAGGTATGAACTGTCCAGGACAAACTCAAATGTTCTGAAAAACACAATTTTTGCCTAAACAGCTGAAATGACTCTGGGCTCCGTCTCTTGATTCTCCTGCCTGTTGCAGAATTATCTGCTGCTACAGAGCAGAGCTGGGAAAGACGGCAGAAGCAGGAAAACAGCTGGCATGTAAGAGATGGGATCGGCAGTGACTTATTTCCAGGGATTTGATACTTTATTGTTGTGTGTGTGTGAAATAAATCATATTTTAAAGTATCTGTCAATAGAGTTTTATTCTTAAAAAATGACTTTTTAAAAAAATTATCTTGCAACTAGATGAGTTGTTTCTTGAAGTTCAATTCTTAGCTTTTATTAAAAGACATGAGGGGCTGGAGCGGTGGCTCAGCGGTTATGGCCCTTGCCTGGTATGCACAAGTACATGGGTTCAAACCCCAGCACCACATACACAATCAAGTGTCGGAGCAACGAAAGCCACATGAAAAACTAAATAAAATTGATCCTCTCTTTCTCTCTCTCTCACTGTCCCTTTCTCTAAAAGACAAGACAAGACAATAAGGATGCATGTATAAATTTTTCCATGGGAAAATTTTACCACCCAAACCCAGAACATGTCTTGTTCTTTTAAAAAATTAGAAGGAAGCCTTAGATACTATTGCTTATAATAGTTTGTTTGAATATATGTAAATTTATTTAGTCCGTCAACTTTTTAACCGCTTAATTCATTTTAGGAATTTTAAATACCGTGATGGGCTTTCTCTCCATGCTTCCAAAATCAACTCTCAAAATTGCATCTACAAAAGCCTTGGAAATCAGGCACCAAGGTCCCCCAAGGACAGACTTGAGGGACAGTTACAGCATTCCTTTGTGTGATACAATAACCCCCACTCTCGGACCCTCTGCTGAAAGCAACCGATGGGGCTGTGGCTTAAACTAATCTTGTCCTCGGCTCCCTGGCAAGAGGTCAGGAGGCGAGTCCCTCACAATACGGATCTCTAGCAAGATCTGACGGGCTCCGGGAATATAACAAGTTGTAAAAGGCCAGGGAAGAGGGGAGGGAGAGAGGGAAAGAAAGAAAAAGAATCAAGGCGAAATTAAATTTTCACAATTAAGTATATTCCTTTTTTCATTTAGTTAATTTCCAGCCGCTCACGTTTATTGCACATTAATTATGCATACAGCTTTTGTATGACTTAAAAAGTGAAGAATGTGATCCTTATCCTTTTATGAGGGTCCGCTGCCCCGCTGGAGGCTGCCGTGGCGGCACTGGAGAAGCTTCAGGTCAGAAGGGGCAGCAGTCGGTGTCCAGACTGGGGCTGGGACACTCCACTTTCCACCCAGTGCTCTCAGAACCCCACCTCCACTTTCTTAGAAGCACTTTCTCCAGCAGAGGTGGCAACAGGAGGGCCTAGAGGGCTGGCTGGATGCATTTCTGGATCATAACTTGGGGTAGGACCCCAACCTATCCCTTAACCAGCCTTCTCATCTCCTTTTGGCCAATATCTGTGCTCAAAAGCAGGAATGTAGCACCTAAGGCCTTGCGGGGAGGGGGCCCCTTTCTGTCTTCCAAGCCCCCCCGCCAATTCCCACCAGCCCTCAACATGCCAAAGGAAGCTGATGAGGTGGCAGGCCAGAGGAGGGAGTATTTACTGGGCTGGTCCCCCCAACCCCAGCCTCAGGGAGGACTTGCAGAGGACTCCTCTGCCAACATGTTGTGTGACACCAGATAGGCTCCACCATCTCTGCACTCCCTTTCTCAGAACCTACAGGGAAACTTTGAACAGCTGCAGGCCAGTGCCCCTCTTCCAAGGAAGGTTCCCTGAACCCACTGCCCTACCACCCTGACCCTGGCTCTCTGGTCTGGAACCGTCCAAAGAGGGTCCTGGTGTGCAAGTGGATGCTTGGATTTATCATTTGGCACATGCATAAACTTCAGCCAAGAGGGCAGCCCCAGGAGCCCAAGGCCCTGGCTCCATCCAGGGGAAGATGGACCCTCCTCGGCTTCAGCAAGCTGCCTAAATATCATTAGGATCACCGAGCTCTGCTGGGAACTGGGCTCCCCATGTCTCCCAAAGCCTGCCCATCCTCTGCAGCCCTAAGGTCATGGGCCAGGTTACCTCCTGCCTACCTCAGCCAGCCCAGGCAGGGAAGTCACCTGATTTTCTGAATGAGTTCCGAACATACAGACGTGGGACCCTCACCCACAATTGCTGCCCCTATGCACTGAGAGCGGTGGGACCCAGGGCTGCAGTCCAAAGCTTGCTAAGGAATTTGAAAAGGAATCCAGCTCCTGTGTTGTCCCTTCTCCTATGGGATGGACCAAAGGAGAGCGCACACAGCACAGGGGGCAGGCAGGGGTGGGCAGCTGGCTGATGGGCTGCCTGGCCGCTCCCATCTGCCCCCGATTCCTCTGCAGATCAGCCACCCAGACCTGAGCCCCAGGAACAAAGACAGCGGCAGAGCTACATCAGCCACCAGAGCTCAGCAAGCTGAGCCAGCAGCTGCTCCCTCCACAGCCACAGCCCTGGGCTCACCAACCAGGGGCCCCAGAAAGTCCTGTGCCATAGCCACCCCCACCCGAATGTGGGAGGGGGCTGGGCCTGGGGTCCCCCCTCCCTTGCTTGCTTTTTAAAATAAAAACTGCTCTCCCCGTGGCCCCGCTGGGCTGAAATGTAAACCACCTCTCCCATTCTAGAATTCTTCTAGAACTCCCGCCCCATCCTGCGTGACTCCATGATGAACTTTAGAATAGGCTCGTCACCGTAAAGAAATCAACCATGCATAATAATACACAGCATGTTTAACATTTATTACCCTGTGTTCTGACAAACTAAAACGTGAAAACATGCCAAAATTCATCTTTCATAAGGCAATTTTTCATCGAGTTCTTTCCTTTGACAAAATGCCTTCGTTTCATTCCTGGCTGGGAGACCCGTTCCAAATGCAGTGGCATTTCCAGAAATGAACGAGTCCTGCGTCTTATGCTCACACGAGCCCCAGAGCACAGCTTTGGCTCCATCAGACTGTCTTCGATTGACAATACTCTGCCTTTCCTAGGAACAACCGCGAGCTGTAATGTCGCACAAGGGGTGGGTGGGAAGCACCAGCGTCTGAAACAGGAAACCGTTCAGCGTTCACAGGCACCAAAATCCCACTTTTTAAAAAACAAAATTGTGCTAAAATACACATTAAAATGGTTAAGAGGGCAAAGTTAAGTGCGTTCAATAGCATTAACACGTTCAGAGGGCCCGACTGCCCTTCCATCTCCAGAATTGTTTTCATTTTGCAAAACTGAAACCATCTCCACTAAATAAATACTAACTCCCCATTTTTCTCCCCTCAGCCCCTGGTGACCACCCAGCTACTTTGTCTCTGACTTTGACTTCTCTAGGGACCTCATGGAAGTGGATTCATACCATATTCATCTTTTTTGGATAAACCTGGTGTCTTCCAGGTTTATCTGTGCAATGGCGTATTTTGCAATGGCAAAATTTCCTCCCTTTTAAAGGCTGAATAATATTCCATTGTACCCAAACCCTACTTCTAACGCCACACAGGGTGCTGACCCACATTCTATGTGGGAATGCACTTACACTTCACCCAAACCTAGCTTTGATGTCCCAAGGGGAGCCAGGGACCTCGGTGGGGGGGGCACCTCAATCAGCCGCAGCCTCACAGAGATTTATACCCAGCTCTGGTCCTTGCCAAGCCCCCTCTTCCTTCATGCCCCTCTGACAGGAAAGAGCCAGAAGAACAGCTCCTCCTTGCTTTGCATGGAAGTGGCTCTGGGGATGGGCTCTGTGGTCAGGTGGGCTCCCTTCATGTTCCCACAATTAGTAAACATAGCTGAGTGCCTACTGTGTGTAGTCCTGTTTTTATGGAGCTTTTAGACTTCAGAACCAGGGTATCATTCCCTCCTCCCCAGCTGCCCTACAGGGGACCAAAACCAAAATTCTTTTTTTTTTTTTTTTTTAAGAGAAAGAAAGAATCAATTCTATTTATTTTCTCATCTGGCCTTCATTTCTCCAATACTTAGTTGTGTGTGTGGTGCTGGGGTTTGAACCCGGGTCCTTGTGCATGCCAGGCAAGCACTCCAACCA
The DNA here is from genome assembly GCA_004027875.1 of Aplodontia rufa. Classification (NCBI taxonomy): domain Eukaryota; kingdom Metazoa; phylum Chordata; class Mammalia; order Rodentia; family Aplodontiidae; genus Aplodontia; species Aplodontia rufa. The sequence goes on from PVKS010001740.1 coordinate 28,453, forward strand.
CTGAGCCACCACTCCAGCCCCCAAAAGGAATTGTTCAAATAACACTGTTCTCCAAGGTCTATTGTTTTTCTGAGATACCAATACTGAAGTTTTGATGGGTTCCCAAAATCCCTACCTCCTGGATGACTGTTAATGTTTTTCAAACGGCAGGTGATTAAAAGAATATCCTCACACTTAGAAACACACACTGGATTTAGGGATGATTCACAACACTTTATAATTTACATGCAGACATAAGTATCCATCCATAGAGCAAAGACAGCTAAACGTGTGTATGAGGACTCCAGGGGTGGGCATGTAGGTCTTCATTGTACAGGCGCCCCCCCTTAACTACCAGGAATATTTTCTGAGACCCCCCAGTGGATGGCTGAAACCTGAAACCATATGTGCATGTTTCTTTTTCCTATACAGACCTGTGATGAAATTCTGTTTATAAATTAGGAAGAGATTAACAACAATATAATAAAATAGAACAAGTATGCCAACATATCGTAGTCCAAGTTATGTGGCCATTTATATTTGTGCAGTGAGGTTGGCTACAGGTAACTGAAACCTCAGAAAGCAGGATGACTGTTTAGAATCAGAAACCCTAGCCTGCGTGCGGGCACCAAGTCTCGATCCTTCCACTTCCCTAGAAAAAGAGGAGGTGCTCAATGGAATGAATGGAAGCCGACAACCAGAGTTCCCTTTCTCACAAGTTGTGAGAAATACAATCATTCCGTGCAGCCCAGAAGCCTTCAGAGATAAGGGACAAGTGTCCTGCAGGGACAGTCACCTGTCTTCCTGGGTGACAGCGGTGGAGTGCGAGCAGGCACAGGCCCACAACCCCCAAGAGGAGGTCAAAGAGCCCCAGTGGAGATGCTTAAAGGGCCAGCAGGCTGGACCTGGGCAGGAAGAAGGCAGCTGGGGTCAGGGATGGGGCTGCCCTGGTCAGGGCCCAGCTGCGTTTGAAACCAGGACGTCTCCCATGAGGATCCCGAAAGGGACAGGACAGCCTCTCTCTAGTCAGGAAGGCGGTATCGTCTGACAGGGAGCTACCCAAATGTGTTTGTTTTATTCCTCGGAGATCAAAGATGAGTCCCACTGGGCCTGCGGTCCTCCTGGGGCAGCTGTTGTGGGCGCCAGGCCCTTCCCTGTCCTCCTGCTCCAGCAGGAGGCTCAGCCCTTGCTTCCCAGCTCAGCCCGGGCTCAGGGAGACCTCTGGACACTGTGTTCCAAAGAGAGAAGTCACAGAGGCAAGGCCAGAGGTCTGGGAACCCAAGAACTGGGCTGTTGCTGCCTTGATGGCTGCGGCCTCGCAGGAAGCTGGGCACTGGAGAGAAGAAACACAGAGGGGATTGCACAGCTAGAAACCGGGTGTGTCCAAGGGATCTGAGAGCCAGCTGGGGATCCGCCCCTTTGAGAGGGGGCTCCATGATGACAAGACCTGGTACCCTCCTGTCTGTGACCAGTAAGCCACCTGACTCTCCAGCCTTCCTATGTAAGGGCACAATGGCGCTCCTGTAATAGAGTCCTTCCCAGCACTTGGCTCAGGGCCTGGCGCAGGGGGAGCACACCTAGCATCTGGCCTGATCAGCGACAATGCTGCTGTCATCATAGGACTGTGTGCCCCACAGGGGCCCCAGGGGGCCTGTGGTTTGCTGAGATGTGGTTTGGGAGATGCCTGCGCTGCAGCCAGCAAGGACGTGTGAACCTGGGGCCCTGCAAATTCCCCTTGTCACCAGCTGCCAGTGACCTAGGCTGGGGTCCCCTCCAGGGTCTGCCGTCTCCCCGCCCCCAACGTCTGGGTGTCCCAGGAGGTGGGATGGCCTGTGCTGCCCGAGGACAGAGACTAGAGACTTTGGCCCTGCTCTGCTTGCCATGAAAGAGCAAAACCACCGCAGGGTTCAAAAGGGAAGGAGGAGAACCGGTAACTCATCCCAGACGTCTGTCCGCTTTATCAAAGCCGATTTCAGGGAGCAAAGTTCCCACCAGGAGAGGCCAGAGCCTCATTAGGGAGCTCTGGGATGATGGAAAGGCCAGGCCGCTGTCACATCCCGGGCACAATTAGGGCCTGTCCTTGCTTCAAAGGCAAGCCCACAGCCTGCCAGCAGCAGGAGCGTGCGTGCGACTGGTCCTACGCAGGTCTCCTCTCTTGCTTTCTTTGTGGCTTCCCGCCCCCCAGATTCCCTCTTCTGCCTGCAGGATGACCACAGGTGACCCAGACCAGACAAAACCTCCCCCAGGAGCCCTGTCCTGGTGTCCTGGGAAGAGGCCCAAGAAGCTGCCCCCAGACACCCAAGGTGGCCAAGGCATAGGAGCGGAGCGATCTCCTTCCCACCAATCCCGTCCTGCGCTGCAGTCCTCCCAGAGCAGAGCGCAAACTCTTCCCTCAGAGCCAACTCCCAGCTCCGGTTTCCGGATGCCTCCCTTGGATGCTGCAGGGTCTGAGCCCGGATTCTTCTCCAAATCCCTGCTAGCAGCCTCCCGTCCCCACCCCTGAGGAATGCGTCTTACCCACATCAGCGGCTACAAGCAGGGACAGTAACATTCCTCCGCACCCCGGGATGCTGCCGGGCCTTAGCAGGAGAGGCGTCCTGCTGTCCAGAGACGCAGACTCATTTCAAAAAATGCCACCCAAATGGATCCACGCCTGCCCAGGCCACCACCAGCGCCCCAGCCCTGGCACCGTGAGCGCTTCCAGGAAAGGACAACACATGCGAGATGCAGATTCCTGCATCAGGCAATTATTTAGGGGAGCAGTATGTTGCTTTAAGTGAGAAGGAAAGTCCTACATAGTTGCTTTTGTCATAACACCAGAGGAAGCGGGCACAATATTTGTGAAATTAGAAACAGCCTCGGGTCTCTGCCCCTCGCTGATGGTACTCAGGTATTAATCCATTAAGGCAATCAAAAGAGCTTAAATAAAAGTCTGAAGTCTGCAATATACATGTCACTGAACAAGCGGTAAAACTTCCTGAAAAGGTGATTTCAAAGCCATATTGTCCACACTTGGCAAATTGCGTATTTAATTATTTTGTCAGTCCCTCCTCCTCCTCTAATCTTTGGGGAAAATGCCTTCGGCCATACGAAACCAGTTAAGATAATTAAGGGACGCTGGAATTAGGTGTCGGCTGACTTCTAGAAAGATGCCATCCTCTGCCCTGGTATGAGATGTGTGCAGGCCCCAGAAGGCAGGCGGCACTGTAAGGTCTGCCTCTCTACGGGAAGATCAAAGGTCTCTTGCCCCTTTCAAGATGTTTGTAGAATTTGTTTCCCAATTATCCCACATTTGCGCACTGGGACATCCTAATTAACTCTTTGATGGCACCTCTGGAATTGGGCCGTAATTGACACCAAGCTGCACCTCCCGGCTCCAGGCTCAGGCTGAGGTTCCCATCTGGGGGTCTGCACTCCAAGAGGGAAGAGACGGCGTGGAAAGTGGGGTGCAGTCTCAGGGTGTGAGCCCTTAGGCTTCAGCCCAGCTCTGCACCTGGTGATGCGGATGCTCCGTCGCTCGGCCTTGGTGGAGGGTGGCTGAAGACCTCTGGTTTGGATTCTGGTGGAGAAGCAAGACGAGGCTTTTGCATTTGTGAAATGTGCTATCTTGAAAGCAGAGCCTGCCTGCCTTTGAAGACCATTCTAGAAAGGATGTATCCGAATACATTATCTACCCACACTGGAGTATTTCTCCCAGTCTGCGATGTCTTAAAAAAAAAAAAAATGGGGACAGAGAGACAAGTACTCATCCATGGAAACTGAACAAGTTGATCTCATAGAAGTCTCTCCGTGGGCAAGGGTTGATTAGGGTGCTAAGTCACACAGGCGCGAGAAGCTCTGGGTACCGATGCATGGAGCCTGACTCTAGATAACAGTATGTGTTGTGCACTTCAAAATGCTAGAAGGATTTTGCAGTTTTCACCACAAAGAAATGATAAATGTTTGAGGACATAAATACGTGTAACCTAATTTGAACATTATGTGATATTTGCATGTATCAAACATTTCATGGTACCCCGTTAGCATAACTTTCATGGTTATTTTTTTAAATCCATTAAAATTTTTAAATAATTTTTAAAAGCCACCAAATGCTTGGAAAAAGAGAAAACAGTCAAGGTTTGAAACTTCAGTTATGGCAGTTTTGAAACTAAATGTGAGACTAAATTGGCCTAGCAAAGTAGAAATTCAAATGTTAAAATGCCTTTAAGAAAACCTAGTATAAAGGATTTTTCTACTGTGCATTTTAGTTGCTTTACCTATTTCCCTTTTTCGTGTTCAGTTGATCTTTCTTGACTCTGAAAATATTGTTTTCCTGATTGCTCAATTCAAACAATTTGTGTAACATCTTTGTCTTTGCTTAAGAAGTCCAGAAAGAAAGAAAAATAAAGAACCTTTCTGAATCTTATGTGAACACAATGACCCTTTCGGAAATAATTTAAAAAAAAAAAAAACAACCCTCAACAATTTGAAAAATGAAATACCATTGATCCCAGGAATCGCGTCCCAGGGCCACTCAGGGAACTTTTCGGTCAATTTTGTCTTTTTCTTTCCTAACTTTTTAACCCTTAAAAACCCACCTGTGTCCTAGCAAGTTGTAAACTGAGAAGATTCCAGAAGAGCTCAGAAGGAAAAAGTTTCTCTTCTACTGGGGACTGTTTTCCATATCCTTCCAAAGAAACTTGAGATCCAGAAAGGCAGCCCTGCTCAAAACTGCAGACCTCTCTGCAAACCGCAAGCCCAAAAAAATGCCTCGTTGGCCTGATAAGCAATTCCCCTCATGAGCAGCTCTCCTCCCAAAATACAGATTGCGAGAACAATGTCACAAGGAAAGACACTTTTTGCTCTTTGCGGCAGAAAAAGATGAGCATAGCTTTCCTCATATCTCCAGAGCTGAGAGGGAGCAGCTCCTGCCGGGTTCCTGCTGCCAGAGAAGGGGCCCGGTGAGCTGGGGCCCCCGGGTGGAGAAGGGGCTCAGGGTAGGGTTGCCAAATTTGGCAAATAAATATAAGGACATAAGGATGTCCCATTAAATATTCATTTCCAATAAATAAGGGATCTTTTTTAGTGTATGTCCCAAAGATTATAAGAGACATACTTACACTAAAAAATGTATTCTGTTGTTCATCTGAAATTTACGCTTAATGGTACATCCTGTATTCGATCTGATTGCCCTGATCTTGGGTTCTGAATGGCACTGAGGAAGCTGAGCAGGGACATCGCCATTTTTTTCTTCATCTAGAAGTAAAATCAAGTCCATGAAGAAAACAGCCACTTGTGCTTGGCTGGGACCGGTGACTGGCCGGCTGGAGGCTTGCTGGGCAGGGGATTCGTCCCCGCCTCTCTGTTGAGAAGCAAGGGAAGGGGCCACCAGCTCTGTGCCAGGCTAGAGAGGAGCTTTCCAGAGTCCCTCACACCCCTCTGCACCAGCCCGGCGGCTTAGCGACCCCATCCTGCCTCGCCATGGGGAAATGTCAGCTCCAAGGAGGAGGCGTCAGGCTGGGGCACCGACAGCCAGAGTGAGTGTGTGCCCAGCCCTGGGAGGACCCGGGACACCTTGGCTTGTGCGTGTGTGTGTGCGGTACTGAGGACTGAACCAGGGCCCTCAACCACTGAGCTGGGACCCGGCCCTTTTTATACTTTGAGATGCGGTCTTCCCTTAGAGAGCAGTACCATTTGTCTTAATGACTCCGGGGGTAGGGACACCATGACATTCTAGGGGCTTTGGCCCCAGGTTTTGACGTGACTTGTGGGCCTGGCTGTCCCCAGCCAGTGTGGGGACGAGGCCTCTGAGACTTGGAGTTTCACTAACTTCTCATCTGCTGCACTGAACTTGGGGAGATGACCTCAGAAGCTCACCAGCCCTGCGCGGAGACTCGGCCTCTGGTCCACATGGCAGGAGTGTGGGCTTGGGAGGAGCTTGAATCAGACCCCTTCCTCAGAGGCGAGGAAGTTTCTTGCAGCTCTTCCAAGCGGCCCCTTCCTGCCACACATAAATGGATCTTTGTAACAGTGCTGCTAGCTCTCCTGACCTCAGGCCACTCAGCTCCAAGACCCAGTTAGGAGCTCCTCAGCGGGTGGCTCCCCTACTCTTTCAGCTCCAACCACTCCTTCAGTCAGTTCTTTCTGCTATCCCCCCTAACTCCCTCCTGCTGTAGGACAAGCCCTTTGGTCCTGCTGGGCCTCCAGGGAGACAGAGCACAGCTGGCCAGCATCTGGTGCTCTCCATTAGCCAGGGCCCCTGCCCCCTGGGCCTTCCGCTCCCCGGGCAGAATAATCCTGCTTCCTCTAACCTTTCGGCTGGGCCCCACGCTCTGGGGCTTTCATCATGTCCACTGTGGCTCCAAAGCTGCTCCAGGCTCCCTGGCCCTCCTATGGCCAGGGCCAGGCGATGAATGACCCCTCTCCCTTCCCAGCCCAGGCGAGTGGGGGAGGAGCAGCCACACATGGGGTAAGGAGGCCAATGTCAGCACGGAGCCAGCAACCCCCCCCCCCCACACGGCCAGCCTCGCCTTGCCTTGTCATCTGGAAAGTGGGGACTCTACACTTCCCCGGAAGGCATGGCAGGAGGACACCAGGAGAGGGTCCAGGTGCAGCCCTCTGCTTCTGTGCCAGGCCACCCTCAGTTTCTCATTCCTCATGGGTGACCTTGGGCAAGTGACCTCTCCTCTTAGACCTCAGCCTCCTCACCTATAATGTGCATTTAGGAAGATCCCAGACACGCAGCCCCAATGAGCGGGCACATCTTCTCACCAGTGCCACCCACAGTAACAGGACGGATCCATTAGCGTCCCTCACGCAGCCAGCAAAGTGCGAGCCTGTCCGGGTCTGGCTCTACCTTGGAGCCCTGGACTCCACAGCAGCACCGTGGCTGCAGCTGAAACCAGGTCGGAACGCGTCTTCAACGCTCCCAGAATCCACTTGGGGATCTTTCTCCTGGAAGCTTCTGTGGACCCAGTGTGGTGTCTCTGCCAGCCACAGGAGCTGAATCCAGTGGGCCTCTCCTTCCCCAAGCCATGTGCATGCCCCAAGTCACTGAGCACATCTAGCTGGCAAGGCCAGGGGGCTGAACCCTCCACACCCAGTATTTACAGATTTGAACAGAGAATCAAGCTCCCGGGAGCTCTGGCCACCATTCAGACCCACCACCATGGGGGTGACCTGGAAATGCCCAGTGTCCAGAGACAGCAGCACTGCCTTTGATGGAGACGTCCTCCTACCGTCCAGTCACTGCTTCCCAGAGCCACCTCTTCCTGGAAGGTGCTGGAGAGGCCACCCTACCAGTCCCCTGCTCCTGACCTGCACCTCCGGCCTCTGTGATGCCCCAGGAGCCTGCAGCTTGGCCTCCAGCTCCCACTGGGGTAGAAACAAGTCCCAGTGGCAACCCCAGCTCCCTTGCCACATGTCACAACCGCAGACACCCAGCTTGGGCCTTGCCGTTGCTTGATGATCAAAACTTGGAATGAATCCCAGAGAACAGAGAGATATTTATTAAATGCAAACTTCTAATCACTCCTTTAGTAATCTTTTTTTTTCCTAGTGACTGAGCTACAACGCATTTCTAGCAATTATTTTTAACATTCAGAAAATTGCCCTTAAGATATGCAAAACACATTTTGTCTGAATCGCACTTAAGAGAGCAAGCTCGCTTTTCCCTCCGTCTCAGTTATTAAGAAACTGGGAAGCTAAATCTGTCGATGATCACATTTCCACAGCAGAGCGTAATGGGAGTGACTCAAAGCGAACAGGGAAAGGAGACCGAGACATGCTAGCGAGGACATCCTCGGCATCTCCGTGCGTTCCGATTCCTGCCAAGCGGTGCAGGTTCCGGGGCAGAAGTTTCCTGGCACCCAGTGGCAGCAAGTCCCTGGCTCCCCCAGGCTTTGGAAGTGGATCAAGGAGGTTAGAGACGGTGAGAACTTACCTGCCAGAGTCCCGAGGGGCAAGTTGGGGGCAGGTCGGGCTCGGGAGCCAACTGTGCCAGGGCTGGGCCTCCGCAGGTAGAGGCACGGTGCACCGAGTCCCTCTGCAGACAGGTGCACGGAGCCATCGCTCTCCAAGGCGCTACCTGTAGTTTACTGGCCATTTATTAGAAGCCCACGTAATATCACGAAGCACCTGCAGCCCATAAAATCCCTTACATGTGTGAGGCCTCGAGGAAATTAACGCTCCTCCCTGGGGATGCATGTTTTGTGAAGATGTTTATTACAGATGAAGAGCTCCCGGGGTGGAACATTAACAAGTTGTAGAGCGATAAAAGGATTTTTAGCCTTTCTCAGTGACAGAAGTAGGAAGAAGGCTTTAACGGAATCTATAAAAGGCCCACTTCCTAATGAATTTTCTTAACTCTTTATTAATAGGGCTGGCTGAGTGGAGTCAGGGGTCCGTAGCACGCTGGACCCTTGGACAAGGGGGATGGAGGAGAACGGGGGACAGGGGTCCCGGTGAACAACGCGGAATCACGAGGGATCTGAATGCGAATCCAGGCAGGGGGATGCAGGGCGCTGCCCCAGGAAGCTCACTGGGGGCCTCTCTGGGGTGAGTGGAGCCACAGGCAGGTTCCCAGCCCTGCCTGTTAACCCCCTGGTCCCCGCTCCAGCCTGCAGGTCATTACCAAGATGAAAGCCCAGCCATGCCTTTGGATCAGGACTGCGGAATCTAATTGAATTATATGAACGCAGTTAAACGTCTGCTTCAGAGAGGAGGGCGGCCGTCCAAGCCCGGCTGCCTCGGGAGCTAATGGGCTATTTGAACAATAGAGGCCGAGGGCCGAACGCAGGTGGGCTGTGTTAATAACTTTATTTAGACCCACTTTTTTTTTTCCCTTTGAGGCGCACAAGCCTTCCATTAATGCATTCATTAGAGTTTATGACCAGGCTCTGGTTTTCTCCTAATGACACTGTCCAGACCCGGCTCCCCAGCTAATTGAGGCCAGCTGCCCGGCCGCCCCGCCCCAGCCTCAGGACTCAGTGTCACTGGAATTAGCTGCTGGGGCTGGGCAGGGCCAGAGGGGAGGGAGTTCTGCTGCCCTCCCCAGTGGTGCAGGAGGGAGGGGCAAGGGAGTCTGTGTCTTTGGACATCCCCAGTCCCAGCCAGGACATCCTGGATGGCCACTACCACGGCCCTGGCCTACAGTTATACTGATATCCTAAGAGGCTGATCTGACCCTATCACACCCTGCTGCCCTCGGAAGGAAGGACAGATTCTGACTTGGACTCTGGCTGACTTCAGCTCCTGCCTGTCTCCCACTCTTGATAGTCCTGGTTCACGTGCAGCCTCCTCCAGGAAGCCTGCTTGTCTTTCTGAATCAGAATCCTGCAAATAATAAACGTCTCACCATCATCCGCCTCTTCCCACTCGACCCTAAACACCACAAGGGCAGGATTATTTTTACAGTCACAACGATGCCCTCATGTTCTGGTCCCCGCTGACCAAGCATGGACCAAATGCCAATTGCTTTATTAGGATCAGTTCATTCGATCTCCAGCGGACTGCTGGGAGGTACATTTTCTTGTCCCCATTTTATAGATGAAGAAACTGACGCCCAAGAGCAGGAATTACTTGCTCAAGAATACTGGCTGTACCATTTACTCCCTGGGTGACCTCACTTCATCTCCCTGAGGACAGCCTCTACATCTTGGGACGGTCACAGTGGTGTGCTGGAATCGGCTTGTACTGGTTTGCAAGAGAGCCTCTGGTTAAATTATCAGGAACTAATCATGTGAGCTGGTTGTTCAACGCAGGCATTGCTCAAGGTTTAAATTATATAAACTTACGATCAAACAAATGATATTCAGACCAAGTGTAATAAAAACTCCCAAGTTAGCATTTCCTACGGATTTCCTGCATTTCACTCTCATCGAAGCCCTTGAGCTACGTCAACTGGAGCGGAGGAGGAAACACCGTGCAGTGGAGTGTATTCGTCTGCTTTCTGCTGCTGCAACAAATACCTGGGAAAATCAACTCGTAAAGAGAAAAGCTTTACTTTGCCTCATAGTTTGGGGATTTCAGTCCATGTCCCCAGGCCCTGTTGCTTCTTGGCCTGTGGCCAGGCAGCACCAATGACCTCCCTGCAGTCCCCATCAGCTCCAGTAGAGCCTCCCTAAGGACCGAGCCTTTAACACATGGACCTTGGGGGGGACGCGAAAGACCCAAACTGTAGCAGGTGGTCGCCACACACCTCCCAGCTCCCAGTGACATCACATTAGCTGACCATCCTGGAACTACCACACCACACAAACCAGCAAACACTACAGCTCAGGACTCTGTCGCCTGGAGAGCTGCGCGTGACACACGTACCAGAGCGTCACTGGATCAGAGAGAAGCACCAACAGAGAAACCCATCACAGCCCGCCAGTGTCGCATGACTGAGGGAGGATCGCAAATTGGCGGCCAGCCTGGGTAATGTACCTGGACGGACTTTGTCTCAAAAGAAAAATTAAATTAAATTAAAGGGCTCAGTGATGGTGTTGACAATGACGGCCTCCAGTGGGACGCCCTAGATTTGACATCTCCCTCTTAAGGACTCTCCAGGCAGGAAGTGGCCTCTCCACCCCAACGGCCAGACCAGCAGCATGCACATCAGTCCCGCCTCGCTGCCCGGCTCCTTCCACACCCCATAACCAATCCCCCGCTGTTTCCTGTCTGCTCCCTCCAACCCACTGTCCTCCCGGTGGGCAGGGTGACCGTCCCCAAACAGAGGTCTCCCCTTGTTACCTTTGGCTGGTCCTGACCAGCTCCAGGAGAAGGCCCAGGCCCCTCCACCATCACGGTGGCTCTGCCTGGCTGCACAGCTACCTGCCGCAGGTGCGGGGCCACACCCAGCCCCTCAGAGCTACTGAGCACCTCCCAGAGGGTGGGCCTGGCAAAATCCCTGCTCTTTTGAGGTTTCCATTCTAATAGGTAAAAATATATAAAATTTTTAAATCAGTGTGTGTGTGTGTTGGCATTACTAGCATGAGAAAAATCAAGCAGACTAAGAACCCAGAGATGCCCAAGGGAGTGGCTGTACCATGCAGGAGTCAAGGTGCAGGGCGGCAGGCAGAGGGCACAGCTGGTGGGAGGCCCTGGGCTGGGATGTTTGGCCGATCAATGGCTAGAACAGAGTGACAAGGTAAATCCAGAGGAACATGAGGCCAAAATGGGTCACCTCTTGTCACTCATGCTTAGGGCTTTGGCATTATCTAGAGTGAGCCCCGGAGTGAGGTGACAGACACACTTCAACCTTCACTCTGACTGCTGTGCCGATGTGGTTCCTGGGCAGATGCAAGGCAGACACATGCTGGGGGCACCATCAATCGTCCCCCAGGGAGATGTGATGAGGCCAGGCTGCTTCTTCCTTCCTGGTCTTTGGCTCAACATCCCCTGAGCCTGGAGTGAAGTGTCCCCACTACTCCTCGTCATTGAAGACAAAAGCCAGGGTCACCACCTCTAGGAAGCTGCCTTTGTTCTTTCTCTCCCAGGCTAGGTCAAGTGGCCTCCAGGTGCTCCCAGGTGCCCAGGCGCATCCCCTCCCGGCACCCACCTCTCTGAGGCTCCATCTACACACCAACAGCCAGAGACCAGAAAACAGGGTGGGGCGAACCCAGCACCTGCTGTGACCAGGCCCAGAAGAGGAGCTCAGTGAATGTGTGTCGAAAGAAACAGAAAGACAAGATTAGCAGAGTGAATTCCTTTCCCAAGAACTCAGAGAGCACCTGTCGAAGGTGCCAGGGGCTGGAGAGGTGGCTCAGCGGTGGTGCACTTGCCTGGCATGCACAAGGGCCGGGGTTTGATCCCCAGCACCACATACATAACCAAGTGGAGAGAAAACAAAAACTGGATGAAAAAAATTAATAAAATTGACTCTCTTTACCAAAGATTTTGTACTGAAAAAAAAAAAAAACCATGGTTCTTGCCCTGTGGGTCTTCCACTAGGGAGAAAAACTTCCAGGAGCCAGGTGTGGCTAGAGCTTGAGGAGAGGGCTGGGGGAGTCACAAGAGCTGGTGATCAGACTGCACCTGAAATGTCATGAGGAAGAATGTGCCTTTTGCTGGGTGCGGCAGTGCACATTGATAATCCCAGCTACCCAGGAGGCTGAGGCAGGAGGATTGCAAGTTAGATGCCAGCCTGGGCTACTTAGCCAGACCCTGTCTCAAAATAAAAATGTCTGGAGATGTAGCTCAGTGGTAGAGAGCCCCTGGGTTCAATCCCCAATATCACCAAAAAATAATTTCTTTTTTCATTTCATCCTGTGATCAGTGAGCAGCTATTGAAAGCAGGTGACATCGTCAAATTTCAGTTCTAAAAAGATCACCCTAAAACGGCACCAGGCCCAAACGGTTGTGTGAGTTTTCTCAAAGAAGAGATAACACACTTGCAATTCATACAATGGAGGAGTCCAGGGTACCAACAAGAATCCTGAGGTGGTGGCCACAGCGCCGTCCCTGTCCTCTTATCTCTACCACACAACCACACTTTCACATCCTCTTCTCTTCCAGGTCAGCCCCAGGGGTTGAAGGCAGTGCTCCAGGTGACAAAGTCCCACCCTGAGCTTATTTGTGCCCCAGACCACAGACTCTAACCCACCAACTCAAAAAATCATGACATGCCAGTGACCTGATGTGACACAAAAATGTTGGAAAATAAAGAATCACACTATTGACAATAAAGATGTTGCTTGCCCGTAAAACTCAAGATAATCAAATGGGAAATTATTAGAAGGGGCTGGAGGCATCGCTTAGTGGTAGGATGATTGGGGGGAAATACATACGTATTAAGACCAAAAAGAAAGTTTGGTAAAATAACTGGGGAGAAATTTTTTTAAATGGGCATTTTCCTGGATGGGAAAAATTGATTCCTATAAAAATGACCATCTTCTCCAAAGCAACGCACAAATTGAGCACAAGCACAAACAAAATACCAAAGAAATTTAATGTTTTAACATAAATCTAAAGTTTATCTGGAAATACAAATATATTAGAATTACCATGAATTTTTTAAGAGAAGGGTTAATGAGAACTTCTGCTGATAGCAAAACAGAGTTTAAAACCACAGGAATTCAATGAGGAGTTGCTGATAGAGAATGGCTAGTGGGACAACGAGAGCACCCCAAAGACGAGGCGAGCAGCACAGAGACAGACAGGTACCAATCCAACAGGGAAGGCCTGGAATTTTAAAGGAATAATGTGGCGACGCTAGGGAAACCATTCGGAAAAGGTACTTAGATGGCTAGCTTACATGAAAGTAAATTCTAGATTGATCAGATTCAAATTTCAAGAAGGAGCTTTCTAATTGCCAGAAAAGATATTGGTGAATATTTATACGATCTTGAGGGTGAGGGTAATCTGTGACCTCAAAGATGAAAATAAAGCTTTTTTTTTTTTTTAGAAAAAGGAACTTGTGAAAGAGAGAGTGAGAGAGAGAGGATCAGTTTTATTTAGTTTTCACCTGGCTTTCATTGCTCTGACACTTCTTTGTGTATGCGATTCGTTGTGCACGTGGTGCTGGGGTTTGAACCCAAGTCCTCGTGCATGCCAGGCAAGCGCTGTAACTGATGAGCCACTGCTCCAGCCTAAAAATAAAGCTTTTGGCTTCCTATAAATTATTACATAAAATTTATATATTAATTTTATATATTTCTTACTGCTTTGATGTGCCAAATTGTTAAAGATTTGGCGTATCACAGTATTCTAAATGATTGCAGTATAAGACAAGCTCTAAACTGAGGGGAGAGGCATTTGCTAGCGAGGTGATGTATGAAGTGAACATATTTCATGCAAATATCGCTTGCAAATCTACAAGTGCAAATATGACAGGTGCATTTTGCAAAAGAAAGGAGGGTGGCAGCCACGTGTGAGAAGAGGCGCCACATCCGTCCCACGCCCACCGACCCTGGAGAAAGGCGAATGGACCAAGCTCAAGGTCATGGGCTTTGCTTAGCAACTTGGGCACAATTGCAAAGGATCACACCCAGCACCGGCAATTGCAAAGGATCACACCCAGCACCGGCGCGGGTGCAGAGGAGTGGCAGAGAGGAGGCTGAGGGAGCCTCACACAAGAGGCCACACGTGCAAATGGCCTGTGTGTGTGAGTGTGTTTGTGTGCACGCAACTGTGTGTGACTGTGTGTACATGTGTGTATGTGTGTGAGTGTGTGTATGTGTGTGAGCATATGAGTGCAAGTGTGTGGGTCTGGCTGTGTGTGCGAGACTGTGCATTTGCATGTGACTGTGAGTATGAGTGTACGCATGTGTATTATAATTGTGTGTGACTGTATTGTGTAACTATGAGTCTGTGATTGTGTGAGTGTATAATTGTGGATGTGTATGTACATGTGAGTGTATGTGTGTGACTGTAAAGTATGAGTGTCATGTGTGAGTGTGATTATGTGCATGTGTGTATGTATTTATGTGTGTGTGAGTGTGCATTTGAGAGATTGCGTATAGGAGTGTGTGTGTATGTGTGGGGGTGTGAGCGTGTTTATGTGTGTTTGAGTGTGTGACTTACTGTGTGTGAGTGTGAGGGTCTGTATCTGAGTGTGTGTGCATGTGTGTGATTTTGTGTGAGAGACTGTATGTATATGTGAGTTCATTTGTGTGAGTATGTAGCTGTGTGACGTGTGATTGTGAGTGTACGTTAATGTGTGAGAGGGTATGTGTGTGGGCATGTGTGTCTGTGTAACTTCATGGTGGTTGTGTGAGAACGCATGTGTGTGAGATTGAGTGTGTGGGTGTATCATATGTGTGACTGGTTGTGTGAATGATGTGTGAGAGTGTGTATGTGGGGGTGTGCTTTTGTTTGTGAGTGTTGTGTGTGACTGTGTGTGAGTGTGTGTGTTGTGTGTGTACCTGCCTTACTTCATCCCACGCTCCCTCGAGAAGCTGGGGTTAATGTGCCCTGTTGAGGTTTTTTGTTGTTGTTTTTGAGAGAGGGACAGTGAGTGAGAGAAGAGAAAGAATCGATTTTTCTTTAGTTTTCCATGTGGCTCTCGTTGCTCCGACACTTCGTTGTGTACGTGGTGCTGGGGTTTGAACCTGCATCCTTGTGCTTGCCAGGCAAGCGCCTTAACCGCTGAGCCACCGCTCCAGCCCCGACCTGTTGCGTTTTTAAGGCCGGTCCTGGAACACATGCATTAACATCCGAAGCGGAGCTGGACCTAGGTCACAGGCTTATGGATGCTGTTCATTTTCTCTTGTCATCTGCCCCTGAAGTTCCTCTAGCAGGTAGTACATGTATTACTTTAAGGACTTTTCAATTTAAAAATAGAAGCAAATTGTTTTTCTACAAAATGGATTACTAATGGCCCGGCCAATAGACCAAGTGCTGAGGGCCTGGCGACGCTGTGGAAGGCAGTCTAGAGGGACCAGATGTCCTGTGACCCAGTGAGCCCAGGACACAGGCCCCTGAGACTCCTTCCCCACCATCCCCTTCCATTCTGAGCAAGCCTCAGCGGCACCCATTAGCCTGTGGAAAACAGCCACTGCCAGCCCTGCCCAGGCTGATCCACGCCCCCGCCACCCCACCCCCGGGGGCTGAGGGTGCTGTGGCCTCGCCCCTCCTCCCCACTAAATGCCTCACTCCTGAAGCAGGCCAGGGCCCTCCCACCTCCACACCTCGCATGCAGCTCTAGGTGCCCAGCTGCCTTCTGCTCTGATTCCTGCCCCACCCCTGACACACCCCAGCCCCCCCACCCCAGTGTGTGTCGGAGCCCCTCCCCCTTAACAAGGGAGTCTGGAACAGCTGCCCATGACCATGGTCTTGGGGTCTCCACACCACCTCCTTGCCCTGCCTGGCAGGCATCTCCCCTCCCACCACAAATCTGTGACCCAAAGGCTGCTGGTGGGTTGTGTCCATCCTGAGATAAGAATGTCAAAGGGGATGCTCTAGAGACATCCCTTCATGCAGGTGTGATACCCTCATCCAGGAAGGATGGGGCAGCCCTGACCCCTCGCACCCTCCAACTGCTGGCTCTCAGGGTTTCTCTAAGGGGTCTTAAACATGACAGTGACATCGCCAAGTGCCCCCAGTCAGCACATAGGTGGAGGATCCTAACAGGCTAGCCTCAGATCACTCAGAGCCCTCCAGGAATCTGGAGAGGGGTCATGGCTTGGTCCTGGCCCCCAGGGATCTGGCCCCCCTCCACTGCCCATCTCCCAGCCCACCACCACCCCAAGCTCCTCCAGGTTGGCTGAGCAGGAGACAACCCTACAGATAAGAGCTCATCACCCCCCGCATCCTCCAGCCTGCTGCTCATTGCCCTCACCCCCAGCAGGAGGGCCTAGCCCAGGCTGTCCTGATGACAGGAGGACCAGGGAAAAGGGCAGTGTTTTGGGGACCAGGGCAGATAAAGGACCCCAGAGTTGGCGAGGGCTCCTGCTCAGCCACTGCTCCCTGGAGCATGGCCCTGCAGTGTGCCCCTGTCCCCTGTCTTTACCAAATGCCCCCAGCCCCCATCAGGGCAGGCCTGGCCTGTGCTGGACACCGGGGCTGGGATGAGCTAAACCAAGTGGCACCATTGTCCCTGGGTCTCCAGGGCTCCGGCTCTCCTCACCATCTGTCCCTCTGGTTTTGGTCTCAGTGAGTCTGGCACCCAGGGGAAAGGTAGGAGGGTGGTGCTGGAATCAGCAGTGGGCATGGCCACAGAACGGCCCTGGGCATGCTACTACATCAGCACAACTGCCCTGGGGTGGGTCGGACTTCTGATCCGCCGAGACCCCAGTGCCAAACAGGAAGTACAAGAGAATAAGAGACTGCGTGGTGCAGGGCAAAGCCAAGGGCCTGGGGTCTTACAGGAGGAGATGCTCTTGATTCTGTTTCGATGAAGGGAGCCTGTCCAAGTCCTGGCCTCTGCCAACGACTGGCTCCTCTGCTGTGTGGCCTTGGGCCAACTCCCAACCTCTCTGAACCTGTGTCCTCCTCTCAGTGGGCATAAGGACCATGTCTACACCCCTGGGCTACCCTGTGGGTTCAGCGAGAATAGCCAGGTTCAGAGCCCAGAGACCCCTCCCCTTCCTTCTCCTCACTACCTCTCTCCCTGCACTCCACCCAGCCCCTTCCTCTCTCCTGCCTTATGCACTGGGTCTGGGCACCGGTCAGGTCTGTCTCTGATGCTCCCACCTCTCCTGCTCCTCCAATTCTGTCCACCTCTCCTCTCCCACCCAGGAACTTAGCCTCCTGACTCCAGGGTGTACTTGGTCCCCACCAGGGCTCCTCAGCCCCACCCTTCTGTGAGACTCCCCTCGGCTTCCTGGTCCCTCTGCACCCCTCGGGTGGTCACGCCATGCCCCTGCCTCTCCCTGCTGCATCCTGGGCACCCAGAACAGTTCCTGGCCCAGATGAATGAATGAATGAAGAGAAGGAAAGGGGCTGTGTAGCAAAGGCCATCTGGTGGGCAGAGTGGGCATCACTGGGCAGATGACCCCCAGGAGGCCGTAGAGGTTGGTGATGGAGGACGAGGACTCTGGCACCAAATGGTGCTGCTTTCAACATCTCACCCGCTGGGTCTTGGTTTCTCCATCTGTAAAATGGAGACCCTTCCCCTGGAAGGTTAGCCAAGTGTGGGATGCAGCTCGCCCCATCCCGGGGTGCTCCCTACAACCCAGAACAGGTCCAATTAAAACCTGGATGCCCTCGTGGTTTAGATGAGGAAGCCCAGGCCAGAAAGGTGAGGGGTTTCCCCGGGGACCCCAGGGCCAGTGCCCTAGCTCTGCAGTGCAGGAGCCACCAGGCAGGTACCCTGGAGCTGACAGAGCCTGTCCAGCGCTGGGCTGGCTCTCCAGGGTCACCCAGAAGTGGAGGCCTCTACAACCCGCAAGGAAGCCCTTGGTGACAAGGGAGGTGACGGCTGCGGCAGAAGCTGTTCCTGACGCAGAAGCGCCTCTCCCGTGCTCCCTGGGTCCGCCAGTCACCAGGGCCCCAGAGTGAGAGCGTGGCTACCTTAGGTCAGGCAGGAGGCCCTTGAAGGGCAGGCTGGGTGGGGGGGACACCACAGGGAGGTGGGGACAGGTGTTGGCCTGGACCAGAGGCCGGGGCTGGGTAGCTGTTGGGGAGGAGTGGGACTGCAGGCCGAGGGCTCACCGTGAACAAAGACGTCCCCAGAGTGGGGGCGTCGAGTGGAGATGGGGGACTGGCAGCTGCCTCTTGTCCTCCCGCTCCTCCCTTGCTGAGCGATGGGCAGGGCTGATAGCAGCGGGTGCCGGGCCAGCCGTGGGGGCTCCCCCCCCCCCAAAGTTCTTTATCAGCAGGATGCGCCGTTGCCAGGGAGCTGGTTCAGGCCCTGCTCCAGCCGTTGCCGGGAGGATTATCAGAAAGATTTGAGTCTTTTTAATTAAATCCAAGCCAAATGCAATTCTGCACCCGCTCGGAGGAGCCCATTCAGGATCCTGCTGCCGCCTCCGATAGCTTTGTCCCAGGGCCCTGCTATCAGGCCACCTATCTGGCCACCAGGAGGCCACCTCCACCCCCAATCTGACATCGCCGGCACCTGGGAGTGAACATGGGTGAGGTCCCCTTCTGGCCTGGTGGGTGCTGCTCTGATGGATGCCCAGGGAAATGTCCCTGTGGCAGGCCAGGAAACCAGGCATCTTCGACCCTCTGCTCAACCTTAAGGGTCATCCTCCCGGGCCACGCACGGCTCTCAGCCCATGACGTTTGAGCTCATCCTTGGTTCAGGACCTGATGCACAGATTTCTCAGGTTCCATCCCTAGGAGGAAGGTTCTGCTGTTGCTCCCATTTTACAGATGAGAAAACAGAGCCCCAGGTCCACTCAGCTGCTAAGTGGAAGGATCAGGATTTGAACCTGGGTCTTGCTGACTGCCAAGTCTCCATTCTTACCTCCTGGGCCTCCCCAATCATCCTGACCGCCTTCTACTGCGGCCTCCTGGGCTTAGTCCCACCACTGGTGGTCACAGTACTGACAATGCCAGCATGCTCCCAACACCTGCTGGCTGCTAAGAACTTTCCTCATTGTCTCCCTCGGGCCTCGCTCAGCTTCTGGGGGCAGCTTCAACTCTGTGCCATTTTTCTGGATGCCAAAGCAAAAGATCCAAGATGACTGTCACAGGGACACCACCTTGAAGCCAAGGAGAGCCCCCCCCCCCCCGCAGGTCTTCCTGGCTCCCGGCTGGCAGCACTGGGAGGCAGTGTGTCCCCAGCACGTGCTGGGAGCCAGAGGACAGTCAGCGTTGGGGCTCGAGAGTTTGGAGCTGGTTCATGCTGAGGCCAGGGGACATAATTAACTCGATAAATAACATAGGCATGGTGGGGGAAGTTCCTTTTAGTAAACCTGGCAGCTCCGGGCAGCCGCACCTATGCGCTGACTTTATAGAGCTAAGTTTTAATTGCCGGCCCCACGCCCTGGCTGCAGCCATCCCGCACAGGAGGATGTGTGTTCTTTTTAATTAAATCTGTCTGTTATCACACCGATTGTTAGGAAGGGAGGCCCATTAGCTCTGCGGCGGCTGCTGGGAAACCGCTTGCCACCATGGACACATGGGCCCCAAATCCCGCGACAGGGCCAGCATCCCTGACACTTCACCTCCGCACTGCACCACCAGGGAGGGGCTCTGGGCAGGGCCCCCTCACCCAGCCAGGTTTCTGCCACCCAGAGCCCTTGATGGGCAGGAGATCCTCCCACCCCAGGAGCTGAGAAGGGACCTGGTGGGATCCTGGCTCAACCACTTGTTTTACTGACCCCACGACATTAACTTCCCCTTCATGGCCACAGTAAGGTGCACAGCCCATCCTTCCTCATGCGTACACTTCTTTCTTCCTTCTTCCTTCCTTCCTTCCTTTCTTTCTTTTTGTATTAAGGATTGAATCCAGGGGTACTTAACCACTGACCCACATGCCCAGCCCTTTTTAATTTTTTTTTTATTTTGAGATAGAGTCTCGCTAAGTTGCTAAGGCTGATTTTGAACTCGAGATCCTCCTGCCTCAGCCTCCTGAGTCACTAGGATGACAGGTGTCACCACTGTGCCTGACACGCATATAGTTTTACTTGACCCCCCAAATGCCCCACGGAAGGGGGACTGTTGTGATCCCCACTTTACAGATAGGGACAGTGAGTCTCAGAAATATCTCACCATGGATCACCCAACTTAATTATGTATAAGTTAGGACCTCAATGGACAAACTGCCTCAGTTTCCCCACCTGGAAAATAAAGATGATGACCCTCCCCTGGGAATGAGGGGCATCAGGTAGGACAGTGGGTGGCATCACAACAGGTAACAGCAGTTTTTGTTTGAACGTTGTCTTTTCAGTACAATTAACATCTATGACCCCATTTTTCAGATGAGGAAATTGAAACTCTGTACCCAGGGCCCCTGGTACACCCCCCCTTTAACCTCACCCCACAGACAAAGTGAATGCTGAAATTCATGCTGCTTTCTGTCATTGTCCCGTGCACACATGTGGAGCCTGGGTGTGGAGCCTGGTGTGGTGCTGCGGAAGCTGAGCAGAGCAAGAGCCCCCGCCTGGCTCCTGGGGAGCTCGGTACTGAGGGGGGCGGACATTGAGCAGGCTCGCACATCAGTAGTACTGAACCCTGAGAGTGAAACGTGTTGTGCTGTACACCCAAGGGTGCTCGGCAAGGGTGTGGCACAGCTGGGGTGGGGGCCACCCATCCAAGCCTGCAATGCAGATTCTGTCTACACATCTGTAAAATACACTTTAGACGTTGGAAATAATTATCTCAGGACTTCTTTTTCTCTCTTTCTGCTGTCTTGACCAGCCTTGATGTACCTGCACTCTGTGGCCTCTCTGACCGCTCCCCCACCTCCACTCCCTTGAACTGGCTGGCCCCCATCTAGAATTCCCTCTGCTCCCTTCATCTGCCTGTTGCTGGACTCCTACTCACCCTTCAAAGCCCAGAGCTATTATCATCTCCTCAAGGAAACCTTCCCAGATGCCCCTCCCAGAATGACAGCATCAGTCACTCCTCCTTTGGGAGTGCCCTGGTCATTTGTCCCTCTTCTGGTTCGTCTCCCCGACTGGTCCAGGCCTCCAGGACCCAGCTCAGAGCCTGCTCACAGAGGTCTGAGGGCAAGCAGTGTGGGAGGAAGACCTTTTACCAGGGCACCCTGGGACATTGTATGGCTGTGAAACTGATCAGGTTCATTCAGCTTACTGTGTGCTCAGCTCTGGCCCCCACCTACCTGGAGAGTGAGGACAGCCGTTCGCCAGGTGCCCAGGTCTCTGCCCTGCAGCCGGGGCTAGGGGTGGCACGGTGCACCAGTGAATGGCTCTGGGCCCTCACTCTTGCTCTGGTCAGGGCCGGTGGAGAGGTGGCTCCCCGTGCAGCCTGAGCTCACACACGGCAGGACCTGTCCTCCCCAGAGGAGGGATGTGTGGCGCTGGGCACTGTGCTGACCCCATTCGCAGCCTTAGGTCTGGTGAGGTGCTCCGCATGAAGCCTGGACCCTATGATGCCCCTAGTCAAATAGCCCCCTGCCCTCCGCCCATAACTATGATCCGCTCCCACCCTGAGCTTGCCTCCCCACGTGGCTTCCTAGACCCGTGGCAGACAGGACACTCTGGAGGCTTGAAGAGCCTTGTCCAGTTTTGCTTGCCCCCTGGTGGCTGCCATTGCTCCTGTGTCACCGGCCTCACCAAGCGAATGCATCTGGGTCAATGTGCTGCAGGGATGTGGGAGGCACAGGAGGAGAGCTGAGACACCCAGCTGCAGTCACCCCAGCTAGCCAGCCACCAGCCCACCCACCACTGACACAGACGGCCAAGCACGCCCAGCCCAGGTCAGCAGAGTCACTCGGCAGCCCTGAGACTTGCCAGACAGCACAGGGAAAATTGGAAGCCACCAGTTGTTGGGTTGTTTGTCACTCAGCAACAGCTAACCGAAACACCCCATCTACCCAGTGGCACAAAATGCACTGTTACAAAGAACGAGACAGCCCTGATTTGGAAAAGGTCTCCAAGGCGTACTAAGATAAAAAACATAAAGGCTGGGCGCAGTGGCACATGTCTGTAACCCAGCTGCTCAGGAGGCTGAGGGCGGAGGATCGCAAGTTCAAAACCAGCCTCAAGGGCTGGAGTGGAGGCTCGGTGGTAGAGTGCTTGCCTCACATGCCCAAGGACCCAGGTACGAACCCCAGCACCACATACACAACTGAGCGTCTGAAAAACTGAAACCAGACTTAAAAAAAATAAATATGGCCCTTGCCTTGCATGCGCGAGTACTCGGGTTTGAACTCCAGCACCATGTACACAACGAAGTGTCTGAGCAACGAAAGTCCACGAAAAACTAAATAAAAAATTGATTGTCTTTCTCTCTCTCTCACTGTCCCTCTCTCTTTAAAAAAAAAAAAAATAGCCTCAGCAATTTAGTGAGGCCCTAAGCAACTTAGCGAGACCCTGTCTCATAAAGCAAAAAAGTGAAAATAAAAAGGGCTGGGGGCGTGGCTCAGTGGTTAAGCACCCCTGGGTTCCATCTCTGGTAGTAATCATCATCATCATCATGTAAAGGCGTTATGCACAGAATGCCTTCCATATATATAGAAGGAAAAAAGAAATCCCAGATACTTTTAGTCTACACTCTTTCTGGGCAGCCGCAATCACCTGGCAACTGTGGCTGCTTCTTGGGACTGTAGCCAGCGCCTATGGCCACAAGGGGAGGGAGACATAAGACATGCCCTCGAGCCTTCTCATTTTACACTCTTCCGAATTTTGTACCACATGCCTCTTATAACTGATTTTAAAAAAATAGGTAGCATTTAAGAAATGAATATTTTTCAAACCTTGTGGCTTTAAAATTGCTCTTTGGGAAAAAGCTTTGTTATCTATTCGCTGGCTTCGAATCCATCCCTGTGGATTCCTGGCTGTGGCCTCACCCAGGGACCTCACCCAGCCGCAGGTTCTTCTGTTTGAGGTGAGCGAGCCCAGCTCCGGGAGAAAGTTGAGGGCCCAGCCTACAGCGGGCGCTCCACTCCTCCCATCAGACCTGGCCAGAGCGGCCCTCACTCTCGATCCAGCCTGGGCTCCCTTGCTCCCTGCACGTGTCGGGGAGCTCTCTGAACTCTGGCGTCAGCCTTGATTCCTTCTCCATTTAGGGGTGACTATGAAGCTTTCACCCCAGGCTTGACCAGGGTACACCCCCACAGGGGGAGCTGGGAACGGGGGCTCCCTAGGAAAGGGTCCGCTTGGGGATTTGAGTTCTGACACCCTCCTCTTCCTCTGGCCAGAGCATCTGAGGCCCATGTGTGAGCTCTCGCAGCCAGGGATTCGGGGTCCTTGTTTTATGGCTCCTAATCCTCTCTTGGCAGAGAGGAAGTGGTGGGTCCGCTCCGCGGTGCAGAGTGTCCAGAGGCTCTGCGGAGGAAAGATTCATGGCCCATCGAAAGGGCCTTTTGTCTCCAAGGCCGCCCTGGTCCTTCACGTGGAGATAAATCACAGCCAGGGCAGGAAGATAAAAGGTGCCAGGATGCAGGCCTTTCCTAGGAGAAGAAACGGGCTGAAAGGCCTTGTTCCCGGGGCTCCTTGCCTCAGACCCAGACAGACACAAGGCCAGGTCGCTCCTGTCTCCTTCCCACCTCACTTCCCCAGGCCTGTGCTAGCCTCGGGATGACCCTGAGGCTCATGCCTCACATAGCCGCCCCAGATCAGAGGGTCTGCCTTCCAGGGCAGGCGACCTGTGTGGTCACTCGGGGCCTGGACCGTGGACGGGCCTTGAGCCCTGCTCATCTGCTGCCATGCCTCCTTCTTAATAACTTTTGAGCAGACGTTCCCACGTTCTCATTTTGCTCTTGGCCCTGTAAATGAAACAGCCGGCTCTGCCTGGCAGGGAGGGCTCCGGGCACCTTCTGCCGGGGCATTCTCTCCCCAGGAGCCTGCCGGGCACAGCACCTCCAGCGGCGGGGCAGGCACCGTCCCCAGGGCAGCAACGGAACCTAGAGTCCTTATCTCCTGGTAGTTAAGGAAATGGTCCCAGGTCTCCTTCCAGTCCTGTACCCCACCGGCTGCGTCACCTGGGCCTGCACCACAGCTTCCTGTCTGCACAAAAGGCTGATGATAGGGATGTTGCGAGAAATCAAAGCAGGCGCATATGGAGAGTCTGAGCCTTCTCAATGACAGCTGCATATTATTACCGGGTCTTCAGGCCTGGCCCGCAGCGAGGGGCAGGAAGTGGTAGAAGATGCGCACACTCTGGCCCGCACGCAGCCCGAGGCTCGCCTCCTGCCAACCTGGAGGCTCAGACCTGAGCCTTCACCTGGGCTCCGCCTGCAGGTGCCTTGTTCTCTGCTGCCATCTGCTGGCTGGAACGGGGCACTGCATCCCGGCAGGCCCTGGGAGACACCATTTGTTCTTCCATTCACTAGAAAATGATCAAATCGTTCCACAAATATTTTCCGGGTACCTAATCAGGCACTGGGGATTTTGCAGCAAATGTGAAAGGCAAAGTTCTTGCCCTCTTAGAGCTACCATTCATGTGGGAGCCATGAAAAGCAAACAAGAAAACCGATAATTTGATTTCCACTAGTGATAAGTACAATAAAAAACAAACAAAAATGATCGAGAGGTGCGGAACCGGGCTGCTGGGCAGAAAGACAGGCTGCAGGACAAAACCTCTCCTGGGAGCAGGATGGGGTGGGCAACAAGCTGAAAGGCTCTGCTCATGGATTGTTCCCTTCTGCATGGCTTCCCAGCCCCCTCCCTTGCTCCCTATGACAACCTCCTCCTCAGTTCCCCCATCAGGAAAGAGGGTAGAATCACAGCCACTTCTCAAAACAGTGCAGTTGGGAGGATTTAGTGGGATCCTAGAGAATCAATTTTTATTTAGTTTTTCACGTGGCTTTCGTTGATCCAACGCTTCGTTGTGTACGCGGTGCTGGGCTTGAACCTGCGTCTTTGCTCATGCCAGGCAAGCACTGAGCCACACCGCTCCAGCCCCAAGGGAAAACATTTTGTGAGCTGTGTTTTTCTTATTAATTCTCAGCTTCCAGGCATTAGCTACGCACTCACCAGAGCAGGAACTCTGTCCGTCCCTTCCAGGGTCACCCCACTGAACCCTTAGAGAATCCTTGCTGGTTCCATACTGCAATGGCTCCCACTTCCCAGACAAGGAAACGGAGGCCCAGGAGGTAAATTTGCTTATCCAAGGACACAGTGCAGGGGCCTTGGTGGCTGAAAGTTTGCGGACAAAAGCCTGGAGCAGGAGGGCTGAGCGTCTCACCTCCTCTGGGATCAGAGCTCCACATGGGCCCCAGGCTTCTCCACCCGGGGCATGGTGGGCAAGAGGGGAGGGTCACGGTGAAATCACAGCCTCGCTGTCCTGCCACCCACGGGGCTCTCCTGGGCTCCAGCAGTGCATCAGGCACTTTCATCCTCACAACGCTGGAAGTGCCTGGACCTTTCCAAGTACTAGAACTGAAAGTCCCACATCCCAGAAATCCCCTTAGTTCCAAGTTCTCACCACTTCCAGGGGAGAAAAATAAGGCTCGGAGTAGATGCACACTTGCCCAGGGTCCAACACCAGGGAAAGGCCCAGGCATGCGACCTACTGCATTGTTGTCTGGCTAAAGCATCTGGCTGCTTCCGGTAGACAGTGGGGGCCATAGGAAGTTCAGGGCAGTAGCAGGCTTATGCCCAAAAGCCCACCTGTGCCATTTAACCAGTGAGATGTCAGACTGTGATGTGCTTCAGAGAAAAACTATCTGAATGGACAGGAAAAATCTGCCAAGGCCCCTCCAAGGCCTTCCCTCGGGGATCCTCCCTTCCTTGGTAATGTTTCAGCTTTCAAGATGCAAATGTCTCAGGTAAGTTCAACAGGAGTTAGAAGCCCAGGAGACTCAGACCCCTGGGCAAGTTTCAGAGGCCTGAGGGTCCTTAGCAGAATAGGAAGGTGCTACATGCATTCTTAGAAGGCTGCACTATTATATTGGTCAGCTTTCCGTTACTGTCACAATTACCCATAAAAAATCAACTCAGAAAGAGAAAATGTTGGTTTGGGCTCACAGTTTCGCAGGTTTCAGCCGGCAACCAATTGGACCCCTTGCTTTGGGCCTGTGGTGGCACATGATGGTGCGAGCAAAGCTGTTCACCTCATGGTCAGGAACAAGGAATAAAAGGAGGCACAGGGGCTGGGCTCCCACAGCCCCCTTTGAAAGCGCGCCCCCGTGACCCGAAGAGCCCCACTGGACCCCGCCTTGTGAAATTTCCACCACCTCCCTCTGTGGGGAATAAGCCTTTGACACGTGACCTTTAGGGCTCATTCCAGATGCAAACTGGAAGCAGGAGTAAAGATGAACAGGCCTGCAAACCTTAGCCTGGAGCAGCTGTAGTCAGCCACTGTCCTTCCAGGGGTCCCTGAGGAAGCCCAGTGGGGTGAGGCCTGCTGTCCCCCTTGTGCAGATTGGTAAGCTATGGATGAGAGGGGGCATAACTCACCCAGGCCACCCAGAGGGAATCATCTGAGCCACGTCAGGTCACTCGGGGATCTGGATGGGGTCAGGCACTCTGCAACTCGTCTGGAAAGGGGAACAGGAGTCCACGCCTCCTGGGATGTCAAGAGGAGGGTTTGGAAAGCCCTGGAGGGACTGCACTCAGAAGGATAGATCGCTATTGTTAACACCCTGCAGAGGGTGAGCTGCATGTCTGCATCTCCATGGCTGTCACTGTGCCCATACACCTGGGAACGGGAAGAGCTTTTTATTGAGCTATTAGTACATGCCAGGCTCTGAGGTCCTAATGTGTATTAACTCGAGATTGGCATGAGCACCCTCATCCTCTGTGATACTCAGGTGTGGACAGGGAGGCCCACGGAGGAGGACCCGCCCAATACCTCTCAGTGACCAAGTGGCAGAGCTGGGAATTAGCTGGGTCTGCACTGGGAGACTGATTCCACAGGAAGGAGGACCCTGTGGGACCCCTGGGTCAGGGCCTGGGACTTCCAGCTTCAGTGAGGGTCAGGAAGCTGGGGAGTTCTCAATCTCCTGGGTCACCAGGGAGACACATGGCCATCTTGTAGGAGGCAAGGTCCCTAAGGAAATGACACCAGGGGCAGAGATGCAAGACGGGTAGGGAGAAGGGTCATGTTAAGCTAAGTGTGAGGACAGCCTCACTGAAGGAGCATCAAGAAGCTGAGTCCCAAAGGGCTGAAGCAGAAGGGCTCTTGCTCCAGAGCCTCAGTTTCCCCACCTGTGCAGAGGAAGGGTGAGTTGTCCTTGTCCTTGAGGAGGTCACAGACTGAAGTGGAGGCAGAACCCCAGGCAGCTATGACCCAGGAAAAGGCCAGGGAACACTAGGCTGGGCGAGCTGTGGGGACAGGAGGTGGCCCTTCTGGGAGGGTCAGGAAGGCTGCCTGGTGGAGGATCCCTGGGAACCAGGCCTCTGGGAGCAGCAGAGGTTGGCAGGGAGCTGGGTGCCTCAAGGCTGGGATGGAACCCTCCAGGGGCTGTAGGCTCCCAGGATGGGAGGAAGAGTGGCCAGCAGGGAGCAGGGGAGGGGCACAGATGGGAAGCAGGTGGTGGGTGGGAGGCCCGAGATAGACAAGTTCTGAATAGGGAGGAAACAGAGCAAGATGGAAGATAAGATTTCAAAGGAGAATTGAGGGGGGCAGCAGCCTGGGCATGGGGGTGGGGAGGACCAAAGGACTGGAGGAGGGACCAGGGACAGCTCCAAGAGCTTTGTCCCACTAGGTCCCCAAGCACTGTCCCATTGCATCTCTAGTCCCATCCTGCTATCATGTCCAGCCATGTCCTCCGCCACATCCCACTATGTCCCCAGTTCTCTAGGTGAGACACATGCCCATCACCAAGGGGTGCACCTAGCAGTGTCCCCTGTTTGTTGTGTCTCTGAGCACTGGCCAGCCAGCTCTTGCCCAGGGACAGTTTGTGGCTCTGAGCAGTCAATGTCCCTGTGCAGTGGAGGAGACTCACCTTGGTGCTGCAGCCCTGCATTTCAGAATGGCGCTGCAAAGCCAGGCAGGGAGCCTTGGGGGAGGGGCACCAGAAAGGCCCTAGAGCTGGGTGAACTGTGTCATGCCTCATTCCGGGTGACCTGCAAGTGGCTCTGGGGACACAGGGACATGCAGATCCTGAGGTGGCCCTGACCTGAAATCAGTCCAAAGCCCCCCACACCCACACCTCTCTGCACCGGAGATGCTGGCCTGGGGCAGTGGTGGACAGCACCCTGCTCCACCTCCCACTGCTGGGGCCTCGGGCGGGCTGTTCAGCTCCCAGATGCTCGAGTGTCAGGTTGATGGCTGCACCTGGGGTGATGTCAGGAGCCCAAGAGGGTAAAGCCCACAGTAGGACCTCAGTCAAGAGACATAGGTGTCCCTCCCCTCAACCTGTCACCTCCATGGCTGTGCTGGGAGTAATGGAATATGAAGGGCCCACCAGAAGGTAGACCTGGAGCAGGTTATAGAAGAGGGAGCGTGGACCTTCCCTGGTCTCCGGCTTCCTCTCCTGCCATGTGATGTCTCTCATGGGTTCCCACCATCAGAAGGCATTGAGCATATTAAGACATAGCCAGATGCTCTTGCCAGAGGCCAAGTAGATGGGGCCACCCAGTCTTGGACTTTTAACCTCCCAACTGTGAACTACATAAGACTCTTATCTTTATAAAGTACCCAGCCTCAGGTAGTTTGTTATAGCGATAGATCCTGAAGGGACCGAGACATTCAATGTTCTATCTGGATTGTAGTGTTGTAATTTCACTCAACCTTGATTACAGGGCATGCTAATACAAAGAGTCATCCTACAGAACTTCCCACATTCCAGAAACACATTTCCTTCCCTCCATTATGGAGTGCACTCCAACTTCCCCTTGGTAGTCTTGATGAACCTCCCGGGAAAAGCCATAACTCTCTTCTTTGCCTGTTGATTTGGAGGCATGAGGAGTTCCAAGTGGCCAGGGGGAAATGACAACAGCCAGTTCCTTGGAATCATTGTGTCTCCTAGTGGAAGCATTCCTCCCTCTGGAACTAAGATCTCTTGAACCAGAAAGCATGAAGTCTCAGGAACAGGAAGCAAAAATTTTGCTAGTGTAATAGTAAGAGTGGGTGGTGTCCTTTCCACTTCCATCCCTTGATTCCTGGACCTGGGGTTCCTGGCTTTGGGAGAAGCAGCACCATATACTACATGCTGATTCACAGCGCACACAACTTTCTGCAGAACCTTGCCCCAGCACCACAAGGCATTGCCGCCTAGAGAGCGCTGCAACTGAGTCTTCCAAAGGCCATCTACTGTTCTGCCAGCGTGGGCCCATTGCTGCACAATTCTCCTGGAGGCAGGAAGACCTCCTCCATTAGCAAACAATCAGAATTTAAGGGCCCAGTGTCCCCACCTTCACCAGGCTCTTCCCACACATCCCCATTCCAACCTATAGGATGCCTTTTTTTTTTTTTTTTTTTTTAAAGAGAAACAACTTTATTTAGTTTTTCACGTGGCCTTAGTTGCTCCAACACTCAGTTGTGTACGTGGTGCTGGGGTTTGAACCCGGGTCCTCATGCTTGCCAGGCAAGCGCCGAAACCGCTGAGCCACCGCTCCAGCCCGGATGCCCTTTTTTCTAATCAATGTCCTCACTTGAACAGCCTTCAAGGCTGAGCACCCAACGTGCATTGTATTCCAATCACAGGATGAGGTCCTGCATTTGATTTTCAGCAAGTTCCGCACCAAGGCAGGAGCTAAGACTCTCCTTCAGGGGACAGCAAGGAACTCTTAGGCCACTTCCACAGCTCTTGAGCTGGGGATTTGAATCTCTGACCTCCTCCTTTTTTCACCACTTTGTCCAGCAACATTAGGAGCAACAAACCAACACCATTATATTTCTTAGTTTTCCAAAAATATTCAAAGTATCATAGGGAAATCTAGCTCCTTGTTTCTTCCAAGTGGCTGATGAGACGTATCCAATGCAGATATTTTGTGTGTCTGTGGAGACTATCATGTGCTCTCTTTAGTACTGGAAATGAGTCCTCAATATCTTATCTAATCAGATCAAAGAGACAATTCCAGAAGCCTGAGAACCAATTCAGGAAACTCATCCTTGAAATTCTGTGCCTCCTGAGCTACTCAGTACCAGGATGAAACTGTTCTGTATCTTAACTGCAGTGGTAGATACACAAACCTACACATATGATATGTAGAACTCACAAGCACATGCACATGCACAAATGAGTGCAAGGGAAGCAGGGAACTCTGAATAAACCTTGCGGACTGTATCAATGTCAAAGTCCTGAGAGGGGATATTTCAGTATAGGATTGTAAGATATTACTGTTGGAAAGGAACTGGGTAAACGGTAAAGGACCTCTCTGCATTGTTTCTTAAAATTGCATGTAAATCTATAGCTACCTGGAAATAAAATATTAATTTAAAAAAAGATCACTGTATGCCCAGTAAAGATGTCAACACCAGCAGATCCCTGGGCAAGAGATTGACTGATGGGCCAGTTGTCCACTAAGACTCTCTGATTTGTCAAAATAGAAACATATTCAATAAATTAAGTTGCACTTCTAAGCTCTAGGACTGTGCTGTTAGTCCAGTGGTCCCAATCCACCTGTAGCTTCCGAATACTTGAAATACCACCGGTCCTAATTGACATGTGCTGGTAGTGTAAAGTATATATCAGATTTCAATCTCATAGTATGGATGAAAGATTGTAAAATACAATTACGTTTTTACATCAACTGCATTTTGAAATGATAACATTTTGGATATATTGAGTTAAATATTATGTTTTATTAAAATTGATTTCTCCTGTTTCTTTTTTTATGCAGCTGCTAGGAAATTTAAATTTACATGCATTTTACACATTTCTATTAGAAGGCACTGTGATAGAGTAAATGCAAGTAGCTACAATTACCATCCAGTCGTCACAGCTCCAACCAGAATGCGCCGATGATCTTTATCTGATTTATGAGGGGCATTCCCTCTGGGCTCTAACTCTGCAGAACCCAAAGTCTGTTCTGCATGGGTGTCAGAAAACAGTGAGGCTCACAGGGCTTGGCCCCAGGTCACCCCAAAGTCAGAGAGACCTGTAAAAGCCACAGTTGTGTGTTCTTTCTGGAAGCTTCGCTCACAGGTAGCTCAGAGAGACAGACATTCATTCACTCTCATCATGGATCCCAGCCCAAATGTCATCTCCTTGAAGGTGCTATTTGTGATACTTCTGTCTACTCCAGTCTCTGCTTCTGCGGAAGCTCCAACCAGCTCCCCTCAGGGGCAACAGGACGTGCCTCACTCAGGCTGGCCATGACGTCTCACTGGACGCTGCACAGAGGAAACCCGCTTGGAGCACACTCAGGCGATCTATGTGATCTGGGAGAGTTGACGTCATGCAGTGGAAACCTCTAGGCCATGAGGAACGGATGCCCCCAGCTTCTCTGTCTCTTCCTGAGAAGTGCTTTACACAATGCCTGGGCTGTCCTGCACCCCTAGATGCAGTGGCCAACTTGGAGAATTCATCTTCTTACTGGCTCTCCTACTCCATAAAATTCTTGCACGTATGCCTTTGACTCAGGCCCCACTTTCTGCTAATCTCAGGTGAAGACTGAGGCCTCCCCAGCTGCCTGTTCTGAAGTGGCCCTCCCAGCCCCAGCCCTTGCCCCTGACTCCCCCTGTCTCAGCCCCTGGCTTACTCCTTTGCCTGAATGTTTTATTTTACAACTTTGTTCGTTGGTTTATTGACTTTTGTTTCTCTCCCTCCCAAACTAGACTGCAGGTTCGTCCTGATGCCTGAAACCAGGCCAGCTACATAGTTCATTCTCAGTGAGTATTTGCAGACTGAAAGGAACGGCCTGCCTGCTCCTCTTCCAGGACACTGGAGAAACCCAGACTCTCTGTTTACCAGGCTGAGCTCCACTGTCACACCTGAGAGGCAGCCCTGATCCTCCACACAGACCACATTCATTCCAAAAGGAGTAAACCAGACCTATTAGAATATCTAGTAAGCCATGGGTCTTTATTCTGGGGAAAGAGGATGCTGCTGTCTTTATACAACTAGGATGCCTCTTTTGGAGCCAGCCAGGATGCACCCTTAAAGGTTAAAGGTGAACAAAGAAACAAGCATTGAAGCCCACCAGTCAGAGAGGACTCGGAGCAGTTTGGGGGGCAGATATTGCTCCTCAGGAGCTGTGGTTGCCTGGAGCTTTTAAGTCAGCTGATGGATACCAGGAAGGATTACTGGGTCCCGGGGAACAGCCTGAGAATGCTGAGGACCGGGGCTTTCATTTGCAAAATGGGTACAGTAAGCTTCTCAGGAGCTAAACTGGTTCAGAACTTCCAGGATCTCATTGGTCATTGTCAAGGGTAGGAGTGGGAATGCCACATGTAGAGCGCCTGATCCTCACCATCGTAAGGTTATTTTTCCCACCTGTGACCCTAACCTTCATTGTCAGACCTAGGAGGCAAGCTTGGTCCTCTCACAGGGACCACATTCAAGCAGTGGCTCTAACTCAGGGCAATGTTGCCCCAGGTCCCATCTGGCACCGAGGCTGTCGGCAACTGGAGAGAAGGTGCCCCTGGCATCTAGTAAGTAGGGGTCAGGGACACTGGATCTATCAGTCCCGAGTTCTGACGTCAGCAAGGCTAGAAGCCCTTAGCCCTTGTTCCCCACAACCAGGACAGCCAAATCAAGAAGGAAACTACTGCTTCTTGATGCACAGAGCACCACGTGGACCAAAGAAACCCCATAAGCACAGAAACCCAGATGGCCACAGAGAAAACGGAAAGAAACCCTTGGCCTCTGCCACCCCAGCCCCGCTGGAATCGACTCAGAATCTGGAGATCTTTCCCTGCGGGAACAAAGTAGGCAAGAGGACCCCATGGGGCACCTCCAGTCGTCACCAGTAGGAACCTTTAGGATCCTCATACACTGAGCCCAGGGAAGGGAGCAGCCTGGCACCCACAAAGTTGTGTTCCTCGAGAGGTGAGCCAGCTGCCGTGCCCTGTGGTCCAGGAGGCTACAGAGCTGAGCCATCTTGAACCAGAGCCACTACTCGACCGTGCCCGGCTCTGGGGACAAGTGGCTATGGCACCCTTCCACCTCTGTGGCTTAACCACCTCTGCGAGTGGCCTGCCACCCCCAGGCCAACCTGCTGCCACCCCCACCAGCTGCTTGGAGCCGCTTGCTATGCCACCCGGCCACCTCCCCACCTGGGGCCCAAGTGGAAACGTACAAACCTCCCAAGGAAACGAGGTCTCAGTAAAGCCACTCCATCCGCTGTCCCAGCCGCCACTCCACAGGGCCCAAGAGGAAGCTCACACTGCCTCCCAGGAAAATGGTACCTCAGCCACCCAGAAAGCCACACCCTGTTCCTAGGTGAAGTGGTGTTCTGACTCCTGCGAAAACACTGCCACCAGAGTAGTCACGCTCCCTGGAGCCTTAGCCGAAGTGGACAGAAAGCTTGTTCAATGAAATAATTGCTGGCAACTTCCTAAGTCTTACAAGATACCCAGACATCCAGACATGCAAAACTCTGAAGTCCCGGCACAGATTCAACCCAAAGAGGTCCTTCTGAAGTTTTATTACCATTAGACTGTCAAGAGTCAAAGACTGAAAGAATTTTGTTTTTTGTTTTATTTATTATTTTTATTAAATTTTGGTACCAGGGATTAAACCTAGAGGAATTTAACCACTGAGCCATATCCCCAGCCCTATTTATTTTTTGAGACAGGGTTTCACTAAGTTACTTAGAGTCTCTAAGTTGCTGAGGCTGGCCTTAAATTTTCAATCCTCCTGCCACAGCCTCCCGAGCTTCTAGGATTACAGGTGTGCATCAATACATTCAGCTATTTTATTAATTAATTAATTTTGATATCAAAGATTGAACCCAGGAGTGCTTAACCACTGAGCTGCAATCCCCAGTCCTTTTTATTCTCCAGTTTGAGAAAGGGTCTTGCTAAGAGGCTGGTTTTGAACTTGTGATCCTCCTGCCTCAGCCTCTGGGATTACAGGCATGTACCACTGTATCCAGTTCTATTTTATTTTATTTTTAATATTTTAAAATAAATCCTTATTTATTTGTTTATTTTTCGTGTGGTGTTAGGCTCAAACCCAGGACCTTGCCCATGCCAGGCAAACATTCTACCACTGAGTTACAATCCCAGTCCCTCTATTTTATATTTTTTAAGAGAATGGGTCTTGCTATGTGGTTGAAGCTGACCCCAAATTCTTGGGTTCAAGTGATCCTTCTGCCTCAGCCTCCTGAGTAGCTGGGACTATAGTAATGTACCGGCATGCCAGGCTTCAGAGAGAATTTTAAAGGTAGCAAGAGAAAAGCACAGGGCACACATAAGTCTGTCAGCAGATGACCAGCAGATTTCTCAGCAGAAACCCTTCAAGCCAAGAGAGAATGGAATGACATCATCAAAGTACTGAAATTTTAAAACCTACCAACCAAGACTACTACACCCAGAAAAGTTGTCCTTCAGCAATGAAGGAGAAGCAAAGGCTTTCCCAGACTAGCCAAACGTGAGAAAACCCATCACCACTAGACCTGCCTTAGCGGAAGTGCCTCACACAGAAACAAAGAGATATTGATTACTAACAGCAAAACATACGAAAGTATGAAAGTCACTTAAATACAAAATTAAACCCAGGACCCTCCAATACTTTATATAAAATATGCTGCAAGTCATATATAATTTTAGTGTAGAAGTTAAATGTCAAAACAGTAAAAGACAGCAACTATAGTAAATTGCTAAGAAATATATGATATAAAAAGTTGTAATTTGAGATGTCAAAAATCTAAATTATGGGGGCTGGAGCAGTAGCTCAGTGGTTACGGCACTTGCCTGACATGTGCAAGTATGTGGGTTCGAACCCCAGCACCATGTACACAACAAAGTGTCCCAACAATGAAGGCCACATGAAAAACTAAATAAAATCAATTCTCTCTCTCACTGTCCCTCTCAAAAAAAAAAAATATATATATATATAGAGAGAGAGAGAGCAGATACAGAAATAATAGACAAAGGAATCAAAAGTTAGCACTAAAGCAAAAGCACCAACTCACAGACCAACAAGAGAAAAAGAAAGGACCTACAAAATAGAAAACAATGAACTAATTAATAAAATGGGGTAGTAAGTCCTTACCTGTCAATAATTTCTTTAAATAAAAATGATTAAATTCTCCAGTCAAAAGGCATGGATTAGTTCAATGTTTTAAATATATATATATAAGAGCCAGCTATATGTTGCGTACAAGAGACACGGCTGTGAGAAACACACAGGCTAAACATAAAATGATAAAGGAGATATCCCATGTGAATAGAAGCTAAAGAGAGCAGAAGCGGTTATAATAGTATCAGTTAAAACAAACTTCAATCAAAAACTATCACAGCAATTTGGGAGGCTGAGGCAGGAGGATCACAAGTCCAAAGCCAGCCTCAGCAAGTTAGTGAGGCCCTAAGCAAGTTAGTGAGACCTTGTCTCAAAATGAAAAATAAAAAGGGCTGGGGATGTGGCTCAGTGGTTAAGTGCCCCTGGTCAATCCCTGGAAAAAAAATTGTACATTCTAAAAGAAGTAGAAGAGAAGAGTTTGAAGTTTCCTAACACAGAGAAATGATAATGTTTGAGAAGGTGGAAATGATCATTACACATTGTATTATAAATTGTACACATGCACTGAATTGCAGGGCTGTGCCCTATGATTAAGTACAAATATTATGTTAACTAAAATGAAAAATAGGGAGGAAAGGGAGGGATCTAGGGAGACAATCAGCAATGTAGCATACTCTACCCACCCATGAGCCAGATAATACTTAAGGAACCATTTAATTCTGGAAAAGTCACACACATATATATGCTATGTATATATGGACATTATATATTATATATATATGGGCATTTATATATCTGAAATATAAATGTGGAAATACTGAAGAATCAAGAGATGGGGTGTGGCCAATGTGAGGGTGATTCTGGACTAGGATCATATGCATAGCATAAAAAAAGCTAAAAAAACGAATTTAACAGCACATCTAAAAAACTAGTCACCATATTAAGTGGGATTCATCCCAGGGATACAAAGATGGTTCAGTGTATAAATCAATAAATGTAGTTCATTACGTGAACAAATGAAGGACAAAGATCATGCAATCATTTTTTTTTCGGGGCTGAGGACTGAACTTGGGGCCTTGCGTGTGCTAGGCAAGTGCTCTGCCACTGAGCTAAATCCCCAACCCCTCACGCAATCATTTTAACAGATGACAAATTTTAACAACCCTTCATGATAAACTCTCTCAAAAAATTAGGCATAAAAGGTACACAACCCAACATAATAAAGGCCATATGTGACAAACCCACATCTAACATCATAGCAAACGGGGGAAAAAAGTGGAATGCTTTTCCTATAAGATCTGGAATACAACAAGGACAATCACTATATTTTTTTAAACCGATACAACACAGACTTACATGGTGAAGGAATTCGTTGTTACACATTCATACATTCTCATGCAATGACAATGTAATAGGATCCCAATTCTTACCCAGGATTTATCCTCCACCCGCGCTTCTTGGTCTCATACCTCCGCAGTTTTCTCCCTGATTACGGATACTAATATAAATTTACATATAGAATACTTTTTTGAAATTTTTGGATTTAAATGCCTGTATAAGAATCCATTAGCTTCTCAGAGCAGCAAAATATACCCTACAGTACGTATAGCCCCACTTATCCCTCTCCATCCTCCCGGCCTGCTTCACCACACCCCCTTCCTCCCCACTTCAAAACTAGACTTCCCTTAGATCGTGCGTTATTCCAGCGTTGGTGAGACTTGACCGTCTTTCACCCTATCCTTGGTTTACTCCAGCTTCCACATATGACAGAAGGCACTTGACCTTTGAGTCTCTGAGTTTGGCTTATTTCACTCAGCACTATTTTTTCCATTTCCACCCATTTACCTGCAAAAGGCTTGATTTCATTCTTGTATTAGCTGAGTAGAACTCCATTGTACGTATGTGTATACATATCTCACAGTTTTTGGATCCATTCATCCAGTGAAGGGCATCTGGCTGATTCCATAATTCAGCTATTGGGAATCGAGCTGCTATAAACATTGTTGTAACCGTGTCACTGTAATGTGCTGATTTTATTTCTTTTGGGAAAATACCCAGGAGTAGGATAGCTGGGTCATACGGTGGTTCCAAGCCTAGTTTTTTGAGGAGTCTTATACTGCTTTCCAGAGTGGCTGTACTAGTCTGTAGTCCCACCAGCAGTGTACGAGTGTTCCTTTCTCCCTGCAACTTTTCCAGCAGCAATGATCATTTCACTACTTCCATTCAACATAATACTATAAGACCTAGCCAGAGCAGATAGCAAGAGAAAAAAAGAGGGATCCAAATTGGAAAGGGGCACGTCAAATAGTCTGTTTGCAAATGACATGATCTTGTAAGTAGAAAATCTTAAAGATGCCACAAAAAGAAAAGAAAAAAATTAGACTAAATAAATCAATTCCGTAATGTTGTAGGACACAAACCAACATACAAAAGTCAGGAGTGACTATCTGAAAAAGAAATAAAGAAAGCAATCCTATCTATAATAATTGCCCCCAGTTAAATATCTAGAAACAAATTTTTAAGAAGGTGAAAGACCTCTACACTAAAAACTATAAAATTTGACAAAAGAAATTGAAGAGGCCACAAATCAATGGAAAGATGTCCTGTACTCATGGACTAGAAAGATTACTACTGTTAAGATGTTCATACCACCCAAAGCAATCTACTGATTCAATGCAATCCCTATCAAAATACCAAAGGACTTCTTCACAGAAATAGAAAAAAAAATCCCAAATTCATATGGAGTCTAAAAAAAAAAATACTGAATAGCCAAAGAAATTTGAGCAAAAAGAAAAAAGGTTGAGGCATTTTTCATCATGATTTTAAAATATACTACAAAGTTATAGTAACTGAAACAGCCGGGGGCTGGTATTCTTTAAAAGGCAAATAGATCAATGGAACAGAATAGAGAGCTCAGAAATAAAGCCATGAATCTACAGCCTACAAATTTTTTGACAAAGATACCGAGAACACACTTTAGAGAAAAGACAATCTCTTTAAGAAATGATGCTGGAGGGTGGATAATTAGGGGGGGTCTTTGCGGGGTAAATCTAATATTCAGAAGTTATATATATATTATATTTTTCATTAGAAACATGTTTGACTGTTCAACAAATAAATTTCTTAATAAAAAAATTAAAAATGATGCTGGGGGGCTGGAGCGGTGGCTCCGCAGTTACTGTGCTTGCCTGGCATGCGCAAGTACGCGAGTTCGAACCCCAGCACCAAGTACATGACGAAGTCTTGGAGCACTGAGGGCCACATGCAAAACTGAATAAAATTGATTCTCCTCTCTCTCTCTCTCTTTCTCTCTCACTGTCCCTCTCTCTTTAAAAAAGGAAAAGAAAAAGAAAAGAAAGAAATGGCGCTGAGAAATCCACCTGAAATGGGTAGAAATCAAACCCCTATTTCTCATCACATATAAAAGTCACTAAAAATGGATCAAAGGCTGAAATGTAAATCCTAAAACGATGAAACTACTAGAAGAATGCAAGGGAGGAACGATTTTATGACGTTGATTTGGGCAAGAATTATTTAGATAAGACCTCAAAAGCATGGGAAATAAATGCAAAAGTAGGCTGGGTGGAGGCGTACCTGGCATGCTCCTAAGCCCTGGGTTCCATCCCCAGTGCTACAAATACCTAGGTAAACAGTAAAACAAATAGAACGACAGCAAACCAAACTTCTTTACAGCAAAGGAAGCCATCAACAGAGTAAAGACACAGCCTACAGAACGAAGGGAAATGTTTACAAACCATGCATCTGAAAAGGTTGAGACCCAGAATATATAAAGAACTCACACAACTCTAAGAGAAAAAAAATAAGATTAAAAAATGAACAAGGGGTTGGGGATTTAGCTCAGTGGCAGAGTGCTTGCCTAGCATGCGCAAGGCCCCGAGTTCGATCCTCAGCCCTAAAAAAAAAAAAAGGAAGAAAGAATAAAAAATGAACAAAAGCAATGGCTTGGGAGGCTGAGGCAGGAGGATCACAAGTTCGAAGCCAGCCTCAACAATTTAGCGAGGCCCTGAGTGACTTAGCTAGACCTTGTCTCAAACACTAAAAAAAAAAGGGGCCCAGTCAGACCAGAGGCTGTGGCTGCAGAGGAGCCACCCTAGGAAAGATTGAACAAGCTGTCCTGGAGCATCGCCATGGCCGTGTCCCACACCTTCCCTCAGGGGGATCGGGCTGGTCCCCAAAAATGCTTTGGGATCATCCTTCCTTGATGTAAGGAAACTCTGTGCCTCTAACCCCATCTTTAGAAGATTGTCACTGCTGAGATGCCCTCTATTCTTTGTTGCTCCAACACTTCGTTGTGTACACGGTGCTGGGGTTCAAATCCGCATCCTCGCACATGCCAGGCTGTAACCACTGGAGCCACTGCTCCAGCCCCAGCTCCTCTATTCTTGAAGAGCATATTCTTGGAGCTGATTCCTTGAAGAAACTGGGCGAGTCTTAAGTATTGGTAATGATATTACCGAGTTCATGGGCTGAGGTTCAAGGACAAGAAAGGGTAGAGTTGTCTTCGGGCTTAAAGGGTACGTCTCTCAATTTGGAACTGGACAATGTTGGTGTCATTTCGGGAATGATGAGCTAATTAAAGAAGGAGATATTGTAAAGAGGACGGGAGCCATTGTGATGTTCCTGTTGGTGAGGACTGTTGGGTCGTGGAGTAGATGCCCTTCGTAATGCCATTGATGGAAAGAAAGGGTCCAGTTGGTTCCAAAACCCGTAGGCGAGTGGCCCTGAAAGCCCCTGGAATCATTCCTCGAATCTCTGTGAGGGAACCAACGCAGACCAGCATTAAGGCTGTAGATAGCTTGGTGCCAATTGGTCGTAGTCAACGTGAGCTGATTATTGGTGACGGACTGGGAAAACATCAATTGCTTATTGACCTGATCGTTAACCAGAAAACATTGCAGCAATGGGTCTGATGAAAAGGAGCTGCGTTGTATCTACGTTGTTATTGTTCAAAAACAATCCACTACTGCCCAGTTGGCGAAGAGACTTGCAGACGCCATGAAGGACACCACTGGTGTCACCCACTGCTTTTGACACTGCCCTACTTCGGTACCTGGCTCCTTTGGCAAAGAGACTTGCAGACACCATGAAGGACACCACTGGTGTCACCCACTGCTTTTGACACTGCCCTACTTCGGTACCTGGCTCCTTACTCTGGCCGCTCTATGGGAGAATATTTTAGAGATAACAGCAAACATGCTGTGATCATCTCTGATGACTTGTCCAAACAGGCTGTTGCCTACTGTCAGATGTCTCCGTGACGACGTCGGCCCCCTGGTCGTGACACCTCTCCTGGTGATGTGTTCTGCCTACACTCCTGACCACCGGAGGGAGCACCCAAAATGAATGATACTTTTTTTTTTTTTTAAGAGAGAGGGACAGTGAGAGAGACAGAAAGAGAGAAACAACTTCATTTAGTTTTTCACATGGCCTTAGTTGCTCCAACACTTAGCTGTGTACGTGGTGCTGGGGTTTGAACCCAGGTCCTCGTGCTTGCCAGGCAAGCGCCGAAACCGCTGAGCCACCGCTCCAGCCCATGAATGATACTTTTGATGGTGGCTCCTTGACTGCTTTGCCAGTCATAGAAACACAGGCTGGGGACGTGTCTGCTTACATTCCAACAAATGTCATTTATATCAAAAATGGGAAGATCTTCTTGGAAACAGAACCGTTCTATGATGGTATCCACCCTGGAGATGGAATGGTGGCTCAGCGGTTATAGCACTTGCCCGGCGTGTGCAAGGACGCAAGTTCGAACCGCAGCACCAGGTACAGGACAAAGTCTCAGAGCAACGAAGGCCACGTGAAAAACTAAATAAAAATTCTCTCTCTCTGTCTCTCTCTCTTAAAAAAAAAAAAAGGTATCCACACTGCCGTTAATGTTGGTTTGTCTCTGTCCCGTGTCTGATCTGCTGCCCAAGCCAGGGCTATGAAGCAGGTGGCAGGTACCAGGAAACTGGAGCTGGCTCAGCATGGTGAGGTTGCTGCTTTTGCCCAGCTGGGTTCTGATCTTGAGTGGTGGTGTGCGTCTGAATGAGTTGCTGAACAGGGCGGTATTCTCCCACAGCCGCTGAAGAACGAGGGGCTGCTATCTATGCAGGTGTAAGGGGGCGTCTTGATAAACTGGAGCCCAGCAACATCACAAAGCTTGAGAATGCTTTCTTGGCTCACGTGATCAGCCAATACCAGGCCCTCTTGGGCAGTATGAGGGCTGATGGAAAGATCTCAGAAGAGTCAGATGCAAAGCTAAAAGAGATTGCAACAAACTTCTTGGCTGGATTGAAGCATCAAGTATGGATTCCCATCAAATGCTGGTTTGGTGATGCCGTCATTTCATCTCTTAAAATTGTTTCCATTTATAAAAGGATTACTCTCGTACTCCTGGTGTACAGAAATCACCTTAAAAATAAAAATACCATGTTGTGTGGTTAAAAACAAAAACTCAACAAGGGCTGGGGATGTAGTTTAGTGGTTAAGCACTGCTAGGGTCAATCCCTAGCACAAGAAAGAAAAAAAAAGACAAAAGAGCTGAATCATTTCTCAAAGAAGACATGCACGTGGCCAACAGGGATAGTAGGAATATTTTATTTTCAAGTGCTCAACAATCACTGATGGCCAGGGAAATGCAAATGAAAACCACAATGAGATCACCTCAACCCGGGTAGAGTGGTCAAGACAGTGCTGGTGAGGACACAGGGGAAAGGGAGCCCTTACGCTGTCCGCGGGAATACTCACCATGGAAACCACTTGGAGGGTACTACCCCAGGATCCGGTAATTGCACTACTGGGTTGGGAGAGTTAGGTCTTCATCGCAGTGACCAAAACAGCCGGCAAGAGCAACTGCGAAGAGGAAAAGTTGATTTGGACTCACAATTTGAGAGATTAAGGCCATGGTTCGTCAACTCCATGGCTCTGGGCCCAGGGTGAGGGAGAGCATCATGGAAAGACGTGGTGGAGGGGAGCGGCTGATAGCAGCCAGGAAGCAGAGGGGTGAGGGAAGGGCCCACAGGGCAGACGAACCCTTTCAGGACACGCGCCCAGTGAGCCAGCTCCTCCCGCCAAGCTCCCCCTGCCGATAGCTGCCATCCAGTCTGCCCGCAAGCTCGGCTGGCCTGATTAGTGCATGGCTTATAATCGAATCCTTTCACCTCTGCCTGACCATTCCTGCATTAACCTAGGCACCGGGTGGGAGACACCTCCCATCCAAGCCGTAACATGAGCATGTAT
The DNA here is from genome assembly GCA_004027875.1 of Aplodontia rufa. Lineage (NCBI taxonomy): Eukaryota > Metazoa > Chordata > Mammalia > Rodentia > Aplodontiidae > Aplodontia > Aplodontia rufa. The sequence goes on from PVKS010001740.1 coordinate 70,670, forward strand.
CCCAAAGAAATCAGCTTATTTATTTATTTATTTATTTATTTTTAAAGAGAGAGGGACAGTGAGAGAGAGAGAGAGACAGAGAGAATCAATTTTTATTTAGTTTCTCAGGGAGCTTTCTTCGCTCAGACACTCAGCTGTGTACGTGGTGCTGGGGTTTGAACTCGAGTACTCGCACATGCCAGGCAAGCGCTGTAACTGCCACCGCTCCGGTCCCAAGAAATCAGTTTATTGAAGAGACATCTGCACTCCTATGTTTAGGCAGCTCTATTCACAATAGCCAAGATGTGGATTCAGCACATGTCCATCAACAGATGAATGGATAAAGGAAATCTGGTACCTGCATGTTCACATGTGCATGCGCGCACGTGTGCGCGCGCACACACACACACACACACACACACACACACTGGAATACCATTCAGCCGTAAAGAGTGAATCCTGCCTTTATGCAGTAACATGGATGAATCCAGCCTCTACTGCCTCCACTATAAAATGGAAAATACGCACCTTGCTATCTTTTGAATCTTAAATGTCCCCAAAGGCCTATGTGAAATGAAATGAGCCAGACACCGAAACACAAGTACTACACCATCTTACTGACAGGCAGACTGTAAGCAAGTCTACAAGTGGAGAGTACAGAGTGGAAGAGTGGTAACCAGAGGCTGGGAAAGGCTAGGAAAGGCGAGGCGAGCCGACCATGGGGGTGAGGTTACAGTTAACAGAGAGTGAGATCTGGCAGGGTGGCTATGTTAACCATAGGGTATGGTATGTTCCAAAGCAGCCAGAAGAGGGCATTCTGAATGCTCCCACAAGGCAATGGAAAGTGCCGGAGGCGATGGGGATGCTAATCGCCCCGATTTGATCATTGCACAACAGTGGGTGCCTCTGAACCCCATAAATACATGCAGCTATGTGTCAGTAAGAAACAAAGTGAAACTTAAGAACAATCAGTCCCAAGTATCAGAAGGAACCCTGGCCTCGAGGATGCCGAGTATGTATGGAACGTGGCCTCAGTCCCCAAGGGTGTTGTTATACAGGGCGCTGCAGCAGGGGACTCCTGCAGACCTGAGCATGAATCCCAGACCCCCTTAGAGTGGCTGTGTATCCTTGAGCAAGTGACTCCCCGCTCCCCATCTTCTGCGGCCTCCACTATAAAATGGAAAGTATAATACTCATCCTGTTATCATTTGGGTCTTAAATGTCCCCAAATACGCCTATGGTAAAGGCATGTCACCAGCCTGTGGTGCTAGTGGGAGGTGGTGGCACCTTAGGAGGTGGGGCCTAGGTCATCAGGCCATGCCCCAGAAAGGGACATTGGAACCTGGCTGCTGGCTTTACTGGCCACCATGGGGTGAGCACCAGCCTGTGCCACACACTCCAGCCCCTGTGATGTTCTTCCTCCCTCTGGGCCCGAAAGCAACTGGGCCAAGAGAACCATGCAAAGGGTTTATGAACCTGGTTCTTTGAAGAGTCAGAGCTCAAGGAAACAGGGGTTGTACAGAGTGCGTTAACTAGTCTCCCCCAAATTCACATCCACCCAGCATCTCAAAACAGGACTTTATTTGGAAACAGTTTTTGCGTATGTAACTGATTTGACCGAGACGTGGTCATACTGGGTAAAGGGTGGGCTCTAAACCCAGGTGTGGTGTCTTTTTTAGAGAAAGGGCCAGGGAGCTACAGGCACAGAGACACAGGAAGAGCCAGGTGAAGACAGGCGGAGATGGAGTGAGTGACGTGACTTCAAGCCCTGGGACACCAAGAACAGCAGCAGCTCCAAGGTCTAAGAGAGACGCATCAGATGCCCCGCTGGAGACTTAGAAGGATCCAGCCCTGCCTTTATATCAGCCTTCTGATCTCCAGGAACTGGAGGGAAGGTTTTCATTGTCAGAATCCAAGGCTAAGGGGAGCTGTGGTAACACAGTGATTGGCATTGCAGTGATCCACAGCGCCCGGCCCAGGCACTCTAGAGCGACAGAGGTTTTCCCCAGGGATCCTGGATGTCTGTATCTCCCCGTGGTCTGTGGAGCTCACAGTACTACCTATGGTACTCAGCATTCACCATCAGCACTGCAAGTGTCCAGAGGACACCACGGTGCAGCAAGTGTGCCACAGCAACCCCAATGTGTGCAAGGAAAGCCAAGCAAACCTAGAAGGCACGTGGAACAGGCGCGGCAACGCAAGCCGCAGCCCCACGTCGTGTATATGTCGAGAAGCCAGGTGTGACTCCGTGGAAGGAATCCCTGACCCACAGACCGCGACTCTGGAGAGCAGATATTTCCAGCGAGTGCAGCACAGGCCCCGGCTGCTGCCCGCCAGAGTCTCTGCAGCCAGAGTTGGTGCCCAGGGCCCAGGGAGGATGTCTGCACACAAGAAGTGGCTCGGAGGAGCTCCATGTAGCTGTGGCCCATGGAAGCAAAGGAGGAGGAAAATCCATCTGGGGCCAAGAGCTCCAACTGAACTTTGTCCTTTTCTCCAGCAAAAGAAAATATTATTTCACCCTCTAAAGAACCACACATAATAACAGGCGAAATGTCAAGGCCAATGTTGATATAAACCCCCAAGGAAAACAAACATCTCCGTACCTTCTCCGTGGCCTCCCCACCTCACCCTGCCCGGCTAGTTTAAACACATCTAGCGGTGGGCAGAAGGGAGGCGGGGGAAGCGGGGAAGCCTGGCTGGCACGGAGAGTTGGAGGGGGAACCCGGGAAGGACACGCAGACCAGGCCAGTGTTTAACAGCTAGGACTAATGTCAGATCCCTGCTCACTCGCTGGCTGTGTGACTTTGGGCAAATAGACTGACCTCTCTGGACCTAGGTTCCCTCATTGACAAATGGAGAAGATGCCTGGAATAGTCTGGGTAGGGCACTGGGCACAAGGATTGAGCGTTACTGTTCATTACCGACTGTCCAGCCAGTTCTCCCTGGAAAGGAAAACCCAGGGGGTGGCCCTCCAGGGAGGCCCTGAGTCTGCACAGCCAGTGCTGGCCCAGCTCCCCCACTGAAATCACCTCACTGAATCCACGCAGCCCTGCCGTGTTGCAAGAGGGGAAAGGAGGCTCAGGAGGCCAAGAGACTCATCCAAGGCCCCACTGCTAGAAGCGGGGCTGGGATTTAGAGCCAGGTCACAAGCCTCAGGCAGAGAGGACTCCCAGTCTCATCCAGGAGGCTCAGTCCTGGAGCCTGCAGGACTCTCAACAGCCCCGGGTGTGTGGGAGGCAGGGGGAGCTTGGGTTCCACTGCAGCCTCTGACTGTCGGTCCTCCCAGCCTCATCCAAGTGACCCCCCGCCCCAGAATCCTCACTCTTCCCTTCCCTTCCCTTCCCTTCCCTTTTCTGAACCGAAGGCAATCCAGAAAATGCTTACTGAGCTCCCTCCTCACCCTGGGCTGAGCTACAGACCCAGAATCAGTTCCTCCCTGAGTCCCACCTTCCAGAACATTCCAGCTCAGTGGAGGATGGAGAAAAAGACAGACATGGCAAGATTATTACAGCATGCACCCTAACGGGTGCCCATGCTCACTCCGGTGGGACCAGGGGAGAAGAGGCACTGGAGTCTTCCAGGCAAGGGTGGCTTTTGCACCAAAGATTTGAGAGGGACAGCAGTTTGCCTGGAGGACCAGAGGGGAAGAGGTCCGGGGACAGAAAGAAAGGCTCATACAAACACCTGGCATTGCAGGGCATCTTACACAAGGAGACTGATAAGAGAGGTTAGTTAACTGATCCACGATCCCAACCCAGAAAGGAAGGACTGAGGCCAAGTTTGTCCTTGAGGAAGATCACTCCATGTACGCTGGGGAGCAGACTCCGGAGAGAGAAGTTTGGAGATGGGAGGCCGTCAGGCGGCTGGAATGAGGGCAGTGCCCCCAGGGAATGCCTGGGGGAGCCCAAGGTATGTACAAGGAGGTAGAACGGACAGGATGTGGTTCCAACTTGAAGAAGGAGGATCCGGGAAAGGAGAAGAGGAAATCTGCCCAAAGTGGAATGCCACACCCGGCAGGTACGACAGCGGTGACTCCTGCAAAGATGGCAACCCACGAGGAAGACGAGGAAGGAGTCTGCTGGCGTGCATGGGATGTTCCAGTTGCCTGCAAAGGGGTTGGCCAAGTAGATCAGAAGAGAATTCAGAGCTGGGGAGCAGCTTTGGACATCACCCTGCGGGGACGGAAACTGAGGTCCTCTGGGGAGCATGAGTGGGGCGTGGGGGGAGCTGTGGGGCTGGGCTAGAGCACTGGCTCACCCGGATTAGCGTGTGGAGCAAAAGAAGGGCCACCCAAATGTCACCAGAGAAGGTGGTGAACCAAGGCCAAGAAATGGTAAAGATACAAGATAACGACGGAAAACCTGGCAGGTGGATCCGACAACATGAGCTTCTGGGGTTGAACCAATGAACCAATGCCATCAGGGGAGGTGGAGGTGAGGAGGTTGACAAGGACAGTGGCTGTACGTTTGTCTTTTAAAAGCTTGGCAGGAAACGGAAAGGGGGTAGAAGATGGTAGCCAGCCGGAGGGTCCAGGGCAAGGGAGAGTTTTAATTTCAAAATGGGGGACTCGACGAGCTGCTGTCAATTCAGAAGTTCAGATACTGGAGGCAGGGAGGTCCCTGTGGAAGGTGTCAGGGTTGAGGTCCAGAGGTCATGGCGGTGGTGAGGCTTCTGCACGGAGCTGGGAGGGTCCACCCAGAGAAAGGAGGGCAAGAAGCAGCACAACAGGAGGCTGGGGGACGTCAGACCCAGGCCACCGTGGCTGGAGGGTCTCCAAGTGCAGGCCAGGAATCTGGCAGGACAGCAGAAAAGTAGGATGTGGCACAGGCTCTGGATTCAGAGCCACCTGGGTTTGCACCCCATTCTCCAGCAACGTGATGCTGCCCTCTTTGCTGCTTTCTGGTCCCTAGAACAGAGACAGCTGTGGTCCCCGCCCCGTGGGAACACACTCACAAAAGGCACTCGGCACAGGGCCCGGCAAGCGGAGGACCTCGATAAATAGTAACAAATAAGAATAATAAATAATGAAGCCAGGAAGTGGCAAGGTCAAACCTGTATTTTAGCAAGACCCCGCTGGAGGAGGAGAGAGCCTTGGGGAGAAACAGAGAGGCCGTGCACTTCTCGAGGTATTTCTCTGAAGTCTGTGGGAAGTTTGTAGTGTCAGGTTAAAGATTTTATTGGTTCCATGTTTGGGTTTTGATCCGGCTGTTTCCTCTGCTCTCTCCGCTTCGGTGCTGGTCTCCCTGGCCTGCTGGCGATCGGCCTGGCCAGCCACGCTTGGCAAGTTGGGCCTAACAGGACTTTGAGATGTATTTCAGGCATGAGATAAAAATTCTCATTGCTTTCTGATCAGAAAAGCAAACCCAGAAAATAACTCATGGGGGAGACCTGGGGCCAGGGCAGCCAGGCTCAGAGTGAGGGGTGGTGGGGCTGGGGCTGATTTCGTGTGAACCCCTGGCCTGTTGCTTGGGGCCGATCAGCAGTAGTGTTTCACACGTGGATGAGCCCTCCTTCTACGTTGCTCAGAGCGTTCACCTGGAATGCCATTGACATCATGCAGGACTCCTGGGGCCCACGGCCAGCCGGAGATTGAAGAACGGCATAATGACAATTGCGTTCATGACGGTGATTGCTGAGCTCCTACCACGTGCCTGGCTCCTTCTCGAACCACACAGCCCTCTGCTGAGACAGCTGCTGCCACTAGCCCCCTTTCACAGAGGAGCAGACTGAGGCTCGGAGAATGAGCTGCTTGGCCAAGGCTCCGCTTGCAGTAGAGTGTCTGCCTAGGAAGACCTGCCCACGCTCTGGGGCTCCACCTCCTCCACGAAGCCTTAGGGACTCTGAGCTCCTGTGCAATCAGGCGCCACAGAGAGAACCCAGGCAGCAGGTGGCCTTCCTTCCAGCTCTGCTAACCTGCTGTTCGACCCTGGGCAAGACTTGCCCTCTCTAGGCTGTCTCCCTCCCCGCAAGTCAAGGGTGTCTAGGTCTGACTTGAGGATCTTGCTAGCACATAGTAGGCACTCCTCGAGGCTGGAGCCCTCTTCCCAGGGCTTCCCTGTCAGGGACGATTATCTCCATGGAATCCACGCTGTGAAAATAAACATGAACTCAAGTGGCCCTGGTCTCCGTGGCAGCCAAGGGGAAGCTCAGTCCCCAGCCCCTGTCTGTTCTAGGCAAGAACAAAAGTCTCCCTGTGAGGTTGCCCCCACCCCCCCTTCCCTTCTGGAGCCAGCTGGAAGGGGGTTGGGGGCAGGGGCCAGGCCTGCAGCACTGTGAGCTCAGCTGCCTGTCAAAAGCCAGCCTCCCTCCTGCCTAGCCCCATCCCAGCGCCCACGCCCTGGGGCAGAGGCAGGTGAAGGCCGCCAAACCCAGGGAGCCAGGGCTGGAAAGCTGGGTCTGGCTGTGGATTTGAAAAGTGAAGGTTCTCACAGGTGGCCCTGGAGGTGGAGGGCACAGGGCCTGGCATCCAGGGATGCAGATGGGGGAAGGTGCCCAGCTATCAGCGCCACCCTCATTGACCTGTGGCTTGCACCCTTCCCACTAGCACCCTGGCTCAGAGCCTCTTAGAACCTGGGTTGCAGGAGTTGGTGAGAAATGGGCTGGCCCTGAGGTCATGGCAGAACCAGCATGGAACTTGATGTCAGAGGGAAATGGGCTCCAATTCTGACTCCATCAGGACTCCCTGGGCGTGTGGGTAAGTAGAGGCCTCTACCCCTCTGCTTCTGCTTCTCTGTCATTGGATGCGCCCGGTGGCTGGGGCTGAGGGAGGTGATGGGAGCTGGGCTTCAAGGAGGAGCAGTGAGCCCCACGGCAGAATCTACCCCAGGAGGGCAGGAGCCTGGAACAGGGGGTCAAGTGTAGCCCAGGGCCTGAGGAGCAGCGGGGGCCGTGGGCATGACGTGGTGGCACTGTCTGGCAGATGGCAGTCTTGACATCAGGGTGGACACAGGTCTCCTGACACTGTGGTTGCTCCCTGGGAGAAGGGGGCTGTGTAGAAGGAAGCCCCATTTCATCACACTCCAGCCCTCCCTTCATGTCCCCAAGCAGCCCTGGCTAGGCTGACTCCCAACTCAGTGTAAGCCAGAGGAGTGACCTCACCTTCTCCTCCGGGGTCGTCAGAGCATGAGAAGTCACACAAGGAGAAGTTCTGCATGGACAGAGCCACGTGGAGCCATGCAGATTCATGGCAGCAGCCACGATCAAAGCAGAGTCATCTGTCCCCCAAAACCTGAGGAGCTTCAGAAGCTAAGCACCCCTGGCCTGGCCGATGGCCACGGTGGCAACTCTGCTCAGAGCTGCAGTGGCAGAGGGGTGGAGGAGGCAGGGAGGAGGTGTCAAAGGACAACGGGGACTGTCGTGAATGAAATCTCAATAATGCTGTTCAAGAAATCTGAATTTGGGGCTTGGTGGTTACGGCGCTTGCCTGGCATGCGCAAGTACACGGGTTCAAACCCCAGCACCCATGCACACAACTAAGTGTCAGAGCAATGAAAACCATGTGAAAAACTCAATAAAAATTGATTCTGTCTGTCTATGTCTCTCTCGCTCTCTCTCTCTCTCTTGCTCTCTCACTGTCCTTCTCTCTTTAAAAAAAAAATCTCAGGGCTGGAGCGGTGGCTCAGCGGTTATGGCACTTGCCTGGCATGTGCAAGGACACGAGTTCAAACCCCAGCACCATGTACACAATGAAGTCTAGGAGCAGTGAAAGCCATATGAAAAATTTTTTAAAAAATTGATTCTCTCTCTCTCTCTCACTGTCCCTCTCTCTTTAAAAAAAAAAATCTGAATTTATGTTTGTTCATTGCAAGAATGTACAAGTGCAATTGATTTTTTTTTATTTTGTATCTTGCAACCTCGCTAAACTCACATACTTAGTTCTTGTAGCTTTATTTATTGATTACACTGTATTTTCTACATTGTGGTTATATCATCTGCAAATAAATGCAAATTTATTTATTTATTTATTTATTTTTAGTACCAGGGAATGAACCACTGAGTCACATTCTCAGCCCATTTTATTTTATTTTTTAAAGAAGGAGACAGAGGGGCTCGAGCAGTGGCTCAGCGGTTATGGCACCTGCCTGGCATGCGCAAGGACACGGGTTCAAACCCTAGCACCATGTACACAACGAAGTGTCGGATCAGTGAAAGCCACACGAAAAACTAAATAAAAGTGATTCTCTCTCTCTCTCTCTCTCACTATCCCTCTTTATTTAGTTTTCCTTGCGGCCTTCGTTACTCCAACACTTAATTGTGTACGTGGTTCTGGGGTTTGAACCCTGGTCTTCATACATGCCAGGCAAGCACTCCCACTGAGCCACCGTTCCAGCCCCTCTCAGCCCTTTTTATTTTTTATTTTGAGACAGAGTTTGGTTAAGTTGCTTAGGGTCTCACTAAGTTGCCGAGGCTGGCTTTAAACTTATAATCCTCCTGCCTCAGCCTCCTGAGTCTCTGGGATTACAGGTGTGCGCCACCACAGCCAGCCAATCTTACTTTTTCATTTCAAATAAATTGGCAACTCGGACTCACCTGTGGTACCCCAGGAAGGCTCCCTGAAACACCTGGAAGGAAGAACGGGGCTCTGCAAGGAATTAGGTCCCTTGAGTGGAGAAACTAAGACTCAGAGTTAGTAAGCTCCTCTTGTTGTCAAGCAGCTTGCTGATGCCAATGTTGACATGATCACAGTTCCTCCCCTACTGTGGGGTCATGGGATTCACAACATCAGAGCTAAGAAAGTGTCTGATGGGAACAGGAATTGGAACCTAGGGAATTGGCCCCCAGGGTCTGGTAAAGACATTTAAATCCTTAGTAATGCATGTTATTAAAGAATTAAACATTTCAATGTTTAAATTACAGTACAAGTTCTTTGATTGTTGACACTTTTAGATGCTGCTGTCCTACCCTTAGGAACTGATAAACAGTCACTAAATGCAGACGTGGATCAGTCAACGGACAGTGGATGCAGAATCGCATCACAGGATCATCTGCACAGAAACAATTTGGAGACCAGCTTAATATCCAGCAAAAAATATGGAATGCCACACAGTTATTACAAATGGCCTCATTGTACAGATATATATTTATGATGGATTTTCCAGGTGCAGAGATACATGCCTATGATCCCAGCAACTCCAGAGGCTGAAGCAGGAGGATCGTAAGTTCGAGGCCAGCCTCAGCAACTTAGCAAGGCCCTAAGTATCTTAGCAAGACTCTGTCTCAAAAATTAAAAAAAAAAAATTAAAATGGGGGTGGAGTGGGGATATGGTTCAGTGGCTAAGTACCCCTGGGTTTAATCCCTGGTACCAAAAATAAATAAATAAATCTTCATGATGTGTTTGATTTGAATCCAAGCGAAACAGGTTACAAACCAGCATGATCTCATTTTGGTTTTTACAAATATGTTGTATACACATATATATGAAAATGCCTGGAAGAAAAATGTTTCCAAATGGTTACCTACTCCTGAAAAGTGAGATTGGAAATTGTTTGTTTTTCCACTTTATCATCACTTTCTTGCTTTTCTTCAGTTAAATTTATCACAGTACAAATGCCACTTAATAAGCACTTACTTTGTGCCAATTGTTTTATTATGGATTTATTTATGTGTCCTTAGTGAATTCTTATAATAATTCAAAGAGATGAGTACTACAGGTTGAGAATCTCTATCCCTAAAATCTGAAGTGCTCCAAAATCTAAAGCTTTTTGAGATCTGACGTGGCACTCAAAACGTTTTGGATTCAGAGTTTTCAGATTAGGGATTAGGGTAAAGTATTATAAAAATATTGCAAAATTTGAAAAAACAAACATAAACTAGAATAACTTCTTGGTCTCAAGCATTTGGGATAAGAGATATTGAATATTGTTTTTTCAAGCATAATGATTTTAGTTGAAAATAAGAGAACAGGGGCTGGAGCAGTGGCTCAGTGGTTGGAGCTTGCCTGGCATGCATGAGGACTCGGGTTTGAACCTCAGCACCTTACACACAACTAAGTGTTGGAGAAACAAAGGCCAGATGGAAAAGGAATGAAAATTGATTCTCTCTTACTCTCTCTCTCTCACTCTGTCCTTTTCTCATCAAAAAAAAAAAAAAGAAAAAAAGAAAAGAAAAGAAACCAGAACTGTTTTAAGCAAAGAAAAAAGATTAATTAGCTGATAATGGGAAAACCATGATTGGATTCTTGCAGTAGCTCAAAAGTTGCCACCACACTGAGGATTCTCTTGGCTCTGCCTCCTCTGAGGCAGCTGCGCTCTTGGTTGACAGCAGCTTTGAAGTGGTCCCACCTCCTGCCAGCTGCAAAGCCCTGGGGAGGACCTCTCCAAGCAAAAGATTCACCCCATTGGCTGGCTTGGGTCACATGGCCATCAGTGGCCACATGACAGGGTGTTCTTGATTGGCTTCACCCCAGTCACATGCCCTGTTCAGGGAGTCAGAATGCAATCCTGGTTCACAGTCAGAGAACTGTTTCTCCCAAAGCCAAAATAAAACCAGGGAAATGGATACTGGATGGAAGACAAAATAAAACCATCCAGGAATCATCATTTGTAACTTGTTAGTGACGAAACTGGATGGAGCTCAGAGATGGGAAATAATTTGTTCAAGGTCAAACTTACTAACTGCATGAATTTATTTCCTGTGACTACTTGTGTAGTGTTTTGATTCATTTTGGAACAAAAAAGAATCATAAGCCCCTGTTAGTGGGTTGATGGAACCTGGATGCTTAAGCTGGAGGGTCCCTGAGACTTCACACCCAGTGCCACCTGTCAAGATCGGGGCAGGGGCTGGAGCGGTGGCTCAGCAGTTTCGGTGCTTGCCTGGCAAGTGTGAGGACCCGGGTTCAAACCCCAGCACCACGTACACAATTAAGTGTTGGAGCAACTGAGGCCATGTGAAAAACTAGATAAAGTTGTTTCTCTCTTTCTCTGTCTCTCTCACTGTCCCTCTCTCTTTAAAAAATAAAAAATAAAAAAAAGATCAGGGCAGCATGCAGCACTTCCCAAGACCTGGATTATCCCTCCCTCAAGACGAGGTGTCAAAGGGCTAGAGTGATGGCTCAGTGGTTACAGTGCTTGCATGAGGACTTGGGTTCAAATCCCAGCTCCACGTACACAAGGAAGTGTCAGAGCAATGAAAGCCACATGGAAAACTAAATAAAACTGAACCTCTCTCGATCTCTCTCCTCTCTCTCTCTCTCACTTTCCCTCTCTCAAAAAAAGAATGGTGAGCATAGCTGGGGAGAAAAGAGAGGAAGCTGCAAGCACACAGCTAATGGTAAGAACAGCTATTTATTTAGGTGGCTTATCCTGTGTGGGGCACTGAGCTATGAGGAAGGGTGTGCAGCTGCCACCCTGTGTACCAATGAGGGAACTAAGGCAGAGAGGTGAAGTTCCTTGCTGAGGTCACACAGCCATCTCAGTGGACAGGACTGAGGTTGAGTCTGAGCCCAGAGCCAGCCCTTAATCCCAGGTTCTAATGCCTGCATCAGTGCTTCCTGTCTGCAGCCCAGAGGGAACTTCGGCGGCACCTGCGGAGAGCAGAGCTGTACAAAGTGAAGGCACTGAGAAGGTAACTCCAGGGTTAAAGGGCTGAGGGAGGGCCATGCCCCCAGCTAATGTCCCCTCTGCATTCTCCTGCCATTTGCTGCTGAATGGTTAGGCAATTAGAACTGAGAAACAGTGTGCTGTCTTGAAGCTGGCTGAGCATTCTTCCTGTAGCAATAGCAGCCTTAATCTTGATTTTATAATTATTTTATATGGTAAAGGATGACATTGCTGGTGAAAATAAATCCAACCCCTAAGTAGACATTTAGGCTTAAAGGGATGCTCAATTAGGAAAATGTTCATGATATATTGTTAGCGATCTTCTTAAAAATGCAAACTGCAAAGTGTACATGCATACATATGTGTGTATACATACATATATATTATACAGCATGACCCAAATGTTTTTTGAAAAGACTAGACATATAAGGAAAAAGCAAAAATCACTAACTCTGAGAGATGGTATGATTATTTTTATGTTCTCATTTTCTATACTTTCCAAATCTTCTGTAATGAAATACATTATATTCATAATTTAAAAGTTATTAAATTTTTACAAAGGTTTCCAAGTAAAAAGCATAAGATTTCAACACCATTTCAAGCTCTGTTTTCCTTTTAACTTTTGTCTTCCTTTATCTACTTTTTCATTCAATAACGTTCACTGAGTTCTGCTGGTGTGGGCCCCTGATCAGAGTCAATCAGATACAGATTCCCTCGAGGGGCTCCCTGTGCAGTGGGTGGACAGACAGATAGTCGTAGACCATGGTTGTCTGCCCAGGCATGAGTGGCTCACTCAATGTGAGCCCAGGAGGTAAGGACCCCCTGGGTTATCTCTGTACCCTAGTACCTGGGATGGGGTCTGCGATAGACTTAGGTGCTCTAGAAACACCTGGAACAAGTCATTGAGAGCAGGGAGCTCCAAGTTCAAATCCTGGTTCCTTCAATTCCAGCTTCCTCTTCTGCAAAACATGAGGGCAATCCTACCCCATGGGGATTGTTTGAAAACTTGATTAACATGTTGAAAGTGCTTTACATAATTCCTGGAAATAGTACTACACTCTTGTGATGGGGTAGAAATGATGTATTTCAAATTGGGTAGAGTGGGGGCTGGGGTGTAGCTCAGTGGTAGAGCACTTGCCTGGCATGTGTAAGGGTTTCATCCCCAGCACCACCACCACCAAAGGAAAAGGTATTTTATGATGATATCCAAATTCTGAGTTCAGCCTTCCTCTGCAAACATCTGGAGTTTGACTAGAGGGAAATGTGGTTTATAATTTGAAGAATGTGTAGATTATTCTCACATTGATCAAAGTAAAAAAGTATCTATTAAACTTTCAAATGGACTTCTGTACAAACCAAAAACTTGAAGTAACAAAAATCACCTAAAGGGAGAGGAAAGGAATAGGCTAGAAGAACAGAAAGACTACACATAATATTTCTTGTTTAGAAACTGCTTGGAGACCAGGAACATATTTTACGTATCATTAAATGATGTGAAATGTTTGAAAAGAAATTCTAAATATTAACTTTTTCTTTCTTGGTGGTGGTAGTGGGGATTGAACTCAGGGCCTTCCACATGCTAGACAACTGTTCTGCCACCGAGCTACAGCCCAGCCCAGCCCAAGATATTCTTTTTTTTTTTAAGATAAAAGGACAGTGAGAGAGAGAGAGAATCAATTTTTATTGAGTTTTTCACATGGCTTTTGTTGCTCTGACACTTAGTTGTGTACATGGGTGGTGCTGGGGTTTGAACCCATGTACTTGTGCATGCTGGGCAAGCGCCGTAACGGCTGAGCCATCGCTCCAGCCCCCAGACCAAGATATTCTAAATGTCTAAAGCAAAAACCAAACAGCCAACTTTCAGCAAGTTGGCACTGTAGCCCCATAGAAAAGAATTACTCCAAGTGCCTGAAACACAGGAATTGTGACTAAACTGCAAAAGGAAAAAAAAATTTTTTAATAGCATTGATATGCTGTGGCCTGAATATTGGCGCCAGTCCCACTAAAATCCGTGTTGGAAGCTAATCTGCAACCTGGTATCAAGAAGTGTGGCTTGGGGCTGGAGTGGTGGCTCAGTGGTTCAAGTGCTTGCCTGGCATGAGCAAGGACCTGGCTTCAAACCCCAGCACCACATACTCAACTAAGTGTGGGAGAAACAAAAGCCAAATGAAAAAAATAAATAAAATTGATATTTCTCTCTCTCTCTCTCTCTCTCTCTCTGAAAGAAAGATGGAGCCTGTAAGGTCAGGAAGGCTCCATCTATGGACAGCATCAATAGTCTTCTAAAAGAGGCCTGAGAAGTATGTCCCTTTCCCTTCCACAATGAGAGCACACAGCTAAAGTCCCCATCCTTGGAGCAGAGGCCTCACTAGACACCAAATCTGTTGCTGCCTTGATCTTGAATTTCCCAGCTTCCGGAACTAGGAGCAACAACCTTCTGTTGCTTTTAGATTATCCAGTCCAAGGTTATTTTGTTAGAGCAGCCCCAATGGACCAGGAGATGGTGCTATCGGTATCACTTCAGCGCGCTGCGTGTTGAGCGGGACTCAGCAAATGAGAATCTTTTATTGGGAACAAAAGGAAAGACCATTTCTCATAAGAAAAAGAACATACAGACAGACGTAAGCTAGGCAGAAACACTACAGTCCTGAATTTAAGTGAGAAGTGTCGATATGAAGTCATGGCTTTAAAAAATAAATTAATACACTTTATTTGTTGAGCAGTTTCAGGTTTACAGAAAAATTGAGCCAGAAAGTACAATTTCCAAATATTCCTTTATGTCCCAGCCTTCCCTACTGTTACCTTCTTGCATCAATATAGCAAATTCGTTGCACTTTGAGCCAATATTGATACATTATTATTAAGTGAGTTTCAAGTTTACCTTAGTTTTCACCCTTTGTGTTATACATTCTGTGGATTTTGATAAATATATAATGACACATATCTACTATTATATACTAGTGATGCCTTATCCATGGGATACATTCCAAGAACCCCAGTAAGTTCCTGAAACCCCAGATAGTACTAAAATAAATATATATAGATATATACTATTTTCCCTATATGCATTGCTACGATCAACTTTAATTTGTAAATTAACCATTTATAAATTTGGCACAGTAAGAGGTTAACAATAACTAATAATAAAATAGAACAATCATAACACTAAACCAATAAAAATTACATGAAAGTGTTCTCTCAAAACATCTTCCTGGGGCTGGAGCGGTGGCTCAGCAGTTACAGCGCTTGCCTGGCATTTGTGAGTACGCGAATTCAAACCCCAGCACCACGTACACAACTGAGTGTCTGAGCAACGAAAGCCACCTGAGAAACTAAATAAAAATTTATTCTTTCTGTCTCTCTCTCTCTCACTGTCCCTCTCTCTTTAAAAAAAAAAAATCTTGCTGTATTGTACTTACCCTCCTCCTGAAGACATGAGTTTAAACAGTGCCTAGTGACTCAAGGAAGGGAGGTGAACGACACAGACATCGTGACACAGCATACTTAAGCATAAGCACCATAAGTAGCCAGTGGGTAGCATATACCGTGTGGATACACTGGCCCCAGGGATGATTCATGTCTTGGAGGGACAAAACAATACTGCAGGAGATTTCCTCCTATTACTCAGAATGGTACAATTTAAAACTTAGGAATTATTTATTTGGAGAAGTTTCCATTTAATATTTTTTAACTATAGCTGACTGTGGGTAACTGAAACTAGGAAACACAAAACTGTAGGTAGGGTAGGACTAATGTAGTATCATACAGAACAGTTTCATTGCCCCAGGAATCCCCTGTGCTCTGCCAAATAGGTGGATAAATCCTTTTGCCCCCCAACACCAGACAATCACTGATCTTTTTACTCCATTCTTTTGTCTTTTCCAGAATATCATATAATTAGAATCACACTGATAAGCTTCTTTTGCCTGGCAATAGGCACTTAAAATAATTTCTTTTTGTAGGTGAATAATATTCCATTGTATGGGTGTACCATAGTTTGTTAACCCATTGACCAGTTGAAGGACGTCTGAGTTGTAACCTGTTGAAGGATGTCTGGATTGCTTCCCAGTTTTGGCATTCATGATTCATGATGTATTTGATTTAAAAAAAAATAACTGTATTTCAGACTGGACACAGTAGCGCATGCCTGTAAACCCCAGTATTCTAGAGGTTGAGGCAGGAGGATCCCAAGTTCAAGGCCAGCCTCAGCAATTTAGCAAGACCTGTCTCAACATTAAAAAAAAAAAAATGTAAAAAGTTTGGGTTGCAGTTCAGAGGTAGAGCACCCCTGGGTTCAATTCCTAGTGCCAGGGTAAACAATTCCTGGCTCTCCTCACTGAAAATGCCCAGAAACAACTGACGAACCAAAAGAAAAGAGTATTGCTTAAACCAAGGTTGGGGTCTCTAAATCCCATTCTTCCAACCAAGGATGCCAAGGCTCCTGTGAGAAATGCTGATTTCTTGTCTGGGCACATTGCTATTGCAAAAAGCAGAGAAGCCAGCAGAGCCTACTAGGGTAAAGGTCCTCAGAAGGCAACCCAGAGAAGTTCTCTCTGGCAGAAGGGGGACATTCAAATGTCATCAGAATGGCAGGGGTTGAAACATCAAATAACATTAAATTCCTCCACACATAAGGAGACCTAAAGATAAAATAACTCCTAGGATTCTAAGAAACCAACTTATTATGTAATAACTGTTTAAAAAAAAAATCAATAGGGCTGGAGCAGTGGCTCAGTGGTTAGAGTGCTTGCCTGGCATGCGAGGTTCAAATCCCAGCACCACCAAACATACACAACTAAGTTTCAGAGAAACAAAGGCCAGATGGAAAAATAAATAAAATTTATTCTCTCTCTCTCTCTCTCTCTCTCTCTCTCTCTCAGTGTCCTCTCTTTAAAAGAGAGAGAGCAACAGAGAGAATCAATTTTTATTGAGTTTTTCACGTGGCTTTCATTGCTCTGACGCTTAGTTGTGTACGTGAGTGCTGGGGTTTGAACCTGTGTACTCGTGCATGCCGGGCAAGTGCCATAACCATTGAGCCACCGCTCCAGCTTCCTCCCCCTATCTCTCTTAAAAAATAAAAATAAAAAATCAAGAGGTTGGAGCTGTGGCTCAGCAGCTTTGGCGCTTGCCTCACATATGCAGGGACGCGGGTTCGAACCCCAGCACCACGTATACAACGAAGTGTCTGAGAACGAACCCAAATGAAAAACTAAATAAAATTGATCCTCTCTTTCTCTCTCTCCCTCCCACTGTCCCTTTCTGTTCATTAAAAAAAAAATCAATCAATCAAGGTCCGGGAGCTGTGGCTCAGCACTGGCCTGGCTTGTGCAAAGATGACAGTTTGAACCCCAGCACAACATACGCAACAAAGTGTCAGAGCAATGAAAGCCACATGAAAAACTAAATAAAAAATTGATTCTCTCTCTCTCTCTTTCTGTCTCTCTCTCTCTTTAAAAAAAATTATTTAAAAAAACCAAGTCCCTGTGCTATCTTGGATATATGTATTGAATGACATCCATTGAACTTTAGGGTAACTAACAAGTTAATAAGGAGATATTGGCCCTTTTCAAGTATTCTAGCTAATAAATGAAGAAGGAAGATAGAATTAGGATAGCATCGTGCACAATCCCTAATGAAATAATGAGTTGAGGCAATGAACAGCCCCAGCTTACTCCACACACACAGACGGCCAGACGTTATGAGCTCCTGACGGAAGGACACAGCACCTCCTGTGAAGAATCCTTGCCAAAAATTGAACCTGAATCTGATCAAGTCCCCAGATCTAATTACAGGAAATACAGAGGCAGAGGCACATGTTAAAGGACCCCACAGGAATACAAGCCACAAGATCCAGATTGGGGGAAATGCTGCAGGACAAACAATTGGGTTTCTCCAACAAATGGATGTCGAGGGCAGGGAGGGAGGGAGCGAGAAAGCACTTGAGAATCCCTAGACCTTCGTAGAAGATGCAAAACACATTTAAGAGACAAACAGGGAAACCTAAGCCCTGGTTAGGTTTGGTGATGACTTTTCCAGGTGTAATAATGACACTATATCGCTATTTTTTAAAGATTTTCTTATCTTTAAAAAAATATATTTCAAAACTGTCATAGGTGAGATGTTACAGTGTCTGAGATTTGATTTAAAATAACCTTTTGGGGGGCTGGAGCGGTGGCTCGGCGGTTACGGCGCTTGCCCAGCATGCGTGAGTACACAAGTTCGAACCCCAGCACCCAAGTACACAACTAAGTGTCAGAGCAACGAAAGCCATGTGAAAAACTCAATAAAAATTGATTCTCTCTGTTGCTCTCTGTTGCTCTCTCTCTCTCTCTCTCTCACTGTCCTTCTCTCTGTTAAAATAAAATACAATAACCTTTTGGGAGCAGCAGATGTAGCTCTGCGGTAGAGCTCTTGCCTGGCATGTACGAGGCCCTGGGTTCCTTTCCTGCCACTGGAAAAAAAAAATCTATGGGACAGGAGAACTGGAGTTCCAACACACAGACTGCCCATGAGTTAAAATCATTGGAGCTGGATGACAGAGCTGGGCGATGGGTACATTATTCTACTTTCATATGTTTGAAAATTTCCATAATCAAAAAAAAGTTTACTGAAACTAAAAACTTGGGCTGGGGGTGTAGCTCAGTGGTAGAGCACTTGCACAGCACGCACAAGGCCCTGGCGCAAAAAACAAACAAGTGTGTACATTAAAACATTGGAAAGCTCCTTTTGCAAAACAGAGGGAAAGCCAGCTCAGGATTCTCTTGTGCTTCTGATGTGTTACGTTGTCACGTTTTGGTGCAAAAAGCCTGGAGTCACATTTTTCTTCTCAACACACTTTTTTTTTTTTTTTTGAGAGGACAGTGAGTGAGAAAGAGAGACAGAGAGAATCAATTTTTATGGAGTTTTTCACATGGCTTTTGTTGCTCCAACACTTAGCTGTGTATGTGATGCTGGGGTTTGAACCTGTGTACTTGCACATGCCGGGCAAGCGCCGTAACCGCCAGGCCACTGCTCCAGCCCTCAACACTCCTTCTAAATACCTGTTGGTAAGTGGTTTCTAAATGACCTGAGTGGGGTGAGGAGGGGCTGTGTGATGCCCCCTCCCTGCTTCAGCCTGCATCCTGGAAAGGACCCCCAGTCTGGGGGGTATGTGCAATACTGGGGCCTTCACAATGCAGCGGCAAAGATCAGCCCACTGTCCACAGGTTAATGCATCCCGGAAGATCCTGGTCTCTAAGAGATGTGGGTTCAAATTCCGGATCCACCAGTCAGTCCCTCTGTGACCCTGGACGTGTGCTTTCACCTGCGGGAGCCTCAGTTTTGCCATCTGTAGATTGGGCACAGTAGCAGCCCTTTCCTCTTAAGGCTGTTCGTTGTGAGGATTTGGTGAGACTTCTGTAGAGCCCTGGGCTCAGCACAGGCTGGAGTCTGACCCAACACAAGGATTTATTTCTGCACTGCTCCTGTTTTTATTATCACATGGCCAGAATATAGAGTAGGGCTTTCCCACAAAGTTATTCCTGGTATCTGACTTCTCAATCCTTCCTCCTCCTTCCCAGTTCCTCCTGGAGACTACAAGGAGACAGAAGGGTGAAGGAGGCAGGTAACCCCATCTCACCATGCAGGAGAAAAGCAGGAGGCTGAGAACGTGTAAGAGGTTGACCCAATTTAGCTGGGAGGTGAAGGCAGGCTTCTGGGAGGAAGTGACATTTATACTGAACAAGGAAGGCTGAATAGGAGGGAGCTAGGGAAGGATCTTAGAGAGCCTTCCAGGCTGCAGGACAGCCCAGTCCAAGGCTGAAAAGCTGAAATGAGGCCAACAGGCTTGGCGAGTCCTATACAGAGTGAAGGGGAGGGAGGCAGAGATGAGGCCAGGGAGAGGCCATGGGGAGGATTCTAACTTGGAGGCTTTTGCTGGGTTTGGAAACACCCGGATTGCCAAGGTCTTCCAGGGAGAAAAATTGCCAGGCAAGATCATGTGGGCTGGAGCAGAAGCAGCACCAGGACACAGAGGTAGAATTTTCTGCTTTTCTGCACCCTGGAACAGTTGCTGTGGTGCTCGGATCTGGCAGAGTTCAACAACATGCCCACACGCCCCCTTCCGAGGCTGGAAACAGCGTGAGGGCAGCGTCCCTGCTGCTCAGTGACCTTGGGCAAGGCTTTTGCGGGCTTTGCAATGGGCTCAATAACAGCTACTCACAGGCTGTGCTTAGGAGTCCCTGAGATCACAGATGTCAGAGGCTTCGCACAGGACCAGGTACAGTAAGTTTCTATAAAGGTTAATTATTGGTGCTGTTATTATTTGCAGCCTATCCAAACTCCAGACACTGCCTGTTGGTTGCTGGCCTGATTCAGGGACAGACACGCCGAGCCCTGGGCCGGGGATGCTGTTCTTTTATTCCATACATGTGCATCTTGCATTCACAAGAGCCCCTCCTTCCATGGAGGGTCCAGCGGGGTTGCGCGGGGGACACATTCCAGAAAGAATAACTCTGTGTAACATGAAACCCTGAATCTGGAAACACAACCTCTATGGGAAATTGGAGGATAAGGTCTGCTCTGTGGACCGCCCAGCCTCATTCCATACAAAAGGGATATTGAAACCCAAGGGCCTCCTGACTTGGCCTCCCGCCTGTGGTCTCACCCCTTACTGCAGCCCCGGAGATCTTCCTAGAAAACAAACCTGACCGTGACACTACAGTGTCCTTCGCTCTGACGCCCACTGGTGCCTGCAGCCACACAGGAGCCTCACAGACTCTCAGCGGGTCCGGTTCTTTCACGCATCAGCACCTGTGCACACCCCTCTAACAGGGCACCGACAATCCTCCCAGGTTCAAAGATCATGGACCAAGGAGTAACAGCAAGCAGTGAAACCATCCCCACTTTGCAGATGAGGAAACCAAGGCCGTGAGAACTACCAAGTGGTTCCTATAACTCAGCCTCAAGCCAGGCCAGCCAGACCCCAGACTCTGAGAACCAAGAAGAAGCCTTGGCCATACCTCCAGGACAACGGGAGTGTGGAGTGGTTCAAATAAGGGGACTAAGCAAAGGATACGGGTGCCACAGCAAAGGCAGGAAAATCATCCTTGGTTTATTCAAAACCCAACTTTGCCACTCAGAAATTTGTAGGTTAAGGCAGGACTTCTACCACTCTGAACCTCAGTTTCATCATCTGTAAAATGGGGCTACCTACCTACCTCACGGGCATACTCTGAGTATTCAGGAATGACATCGATGAAGTGCCTGGCACGTGGTGGACACTCAGGGAGTGGCACGATGCCACCCTCCGTTGATGCATCTGGGGAGGCTGCACAAGTCCAGACCAGACCAGCCCAGACTAGACTTGCATCACCCCTTAGGCAGCCAGGGCCTGGGAACCATCCCTGCCCTGTTTTCTGTTTGGGGTTTTGTGTTTCCCAGCGTTTCCTTTGGAAAAAGTCCAGCTTCCTCCCTGCTGGAAGGAGGCAGGAGGGGACTGTTCACGCTTGGGCTTGGTTGCCCAGGGGAGTCATGTGGGGAAGTGACAAGAGCCTGGGGTTTGGAGGAAGGCCAATTGGGTTTAAATTCAGAATCTGACCCTCACGAGGCTGTGTGACCCTGAGCAAGTGACTTCACCTTTCTGAGGTGCAGCTTTCCTCACCTGTTACAAGGTTTCGTGATCTTTACCTCGGAGAGTACTTGATACTAACAGAAGGATTGAGATGAAAGATTCCAGGCGCTCTTCCCCAGAGTACATGCAATGATTCCTTTTGGGGACAAATTAAAGATCAGGGAAATAGCCACAGGTTGGTTTGCAGCAGGAGTTACCAACACAAAGGCCCCAGGAATAGGGAGGTGTCCAGCCTGGGTGAGGTGGGGCCTCGGGGGAGGGGGACACATGATGTATTCTAGATTATCAGCACCCTGGAAACGAGGGTCCTGAGCCCTGATTATTTAGGAGAAAATTTTAGCTTTTCATGATTGAAGTATGGGAAGGAGTTTATACTATAAAATTCAAAAACATGCAAAACTCAAGTGAACTGAAACCAGCACAGCGGTTTGGGTGGAGGAGAAGGTGGATGGGGCCTGGGAGGGTGATGTGAGATGGAGTTCTGGGGCGTTGAAAACAGTCTCTCTCTTAACCTGGGGGTTGGTGATGTGGGTGGGTCCTCTTCATGATTCTATGCTTTGTGCGTTTTTCTATATGTAGATTATGCATGCATAACATACTAAACTCATTTAAAACAAATCAAGACTGGGCTGGTGCGGTGGTTCAGCAGTTACAGCGCTTGCCTGGCATGCGCAAGGGCGTGGGTTCAAACAGCAGCACCGCGTACACAATGAAGTGTGGAGCAATGAAGGCCACATGAAAAACTAAATAAAGTTGATTCTGTCTCTCTCTCTCACTGTCCCTCTCTCTTTAAAAAAAAGAAAAAATCAATACTAGTGGACTAGGAGAAAGAGCCAGTGTGGGTCCAACCAAACACATCTGTGGACTGCATGCTGAACCCGGGTCACCATCAGGCACCTGAGACAGGAGCATGAGTGCCCTCAACCCCTGACACCCTGAACTGACTTGCTCACAGGTGGTGAGCAGAGGTCGACAAGCAGTACCTTTACTTCCCGAGCCACCTAGAAGGATACCATCCTGGCATGACAAGGGAGAGGGCTGGAGAGCCAATACATTTGGCTTCACCTCCACCTCCTTGCCAGATCTGTGGAGCTCATGATGAAAGCAATAGGGATGGATACTCTGCCATTTAAATGAAGCGACATCCCCTCAAAAAACCTCCCTCATAAATTCCACTTTATGAAGAATACCCAGTGGACATTCATCATGAGGCAAGCCTCCTTCTGCTTCCAAACCTGGATTCCACCAAGCCAGACTCCCAGCCCTGAGCACCCATGCAGCAAACACAAGGGCTGCACCTCAAGGGGCAGCATCCTGAGGGGTCCATGAGCCACTGATGTTGGAGGGATGCTGGGCCCTAGCGGGGCTGCAGGGCTCCTCAGCGCCCCCCCCACCCAACCTGAGGGCTTGGTTTTATTTCTATTTTCACTGTCAGTCTTGCTTTCCTGAAGCTGCACGCACCTCCTACATCAAGCAGCACCAGCCAAACAAACACACGTCAGATGCATTTATTTGCACAGACACTCATAAAAACTTTACTAGACACCAAATAATTACAGGAAGGGGTGAACCTCCAGCTCCGCCTGGCCACAGCGTTTTGAAGTGGATTTAAGATAAAGATCAAATAGGACAGACACTGGCCCTGCTCACACCCAGCCCCCAGCCCCAGCTCTGGACCCTTGGGGTGGAGACAAATGAACTCTCTGGTTTTTGTGAATTTGCGTCCAATTCACATAAAACCTCTTTCTCTGAGTTATTCTTAGAGTCCTAATGGGGCTTTTATAGTTCCAACTAAGGTTGGCTCAGGTCCTCACTTGGGGAAGCCCCTGGTTCTAGATGGGTTGCTGAAATAACCCAGCCCATCCATTTGGCAAGAAACCCATAGATTCTTGAGGAAAGTGCCTGCTAAAAATAACTATAAATGACACTTTGAGAGTCCCACATTGTGCTTTCAATGCTGAAGCCCCTAATAATCTTTCCAAGGATCTGACAGAAGGAGAGCCTCAGCCTCAGGCTGCAGGCCACGAGGAGGGGAAAAGGCTGAAGTGCTCGTGCTGGGCACCTGGGCAATGCCCAGCCCACAGTGGCCTGCATCTGGGCTTCACTTGCCCTGAAGGAAACGGCCAAGCTTAGGACAGGTCTGTTTCACTCAGGTGGAGGCAGCTGTAGTTTCTCTGTCTTTTTTTTTTAAGCAGGGATCCACATCCATTTAATAATTCACCAAATATTTATAGAGGCCTACTATGTCCTGGGCACTGGGGCAAGGTCTCTGTTTTATCTTCTCAACTACCCCATGGGAGAGATCCTATGCATCATTACACCCAATTTACAGACAAGAACACTGAGGTCCTACATCTAGATCCTGAACCAGATCTAGCGGACTCCCTGAGTCCTGATCTTGAACATTCCTGACCATTGCCTGGCCGGTGGCAGGGGCACCCAGCCAGGGCACTGTCACTCTCTGAATATGGGGCCCGGGGAGCCTGATCTCCTGACACCATGGAGGGCTCCCATGACTAATGAGTCACACCCTGTGTTGAAAAGTCGTGGTCTGTGGCTGGGGAGGGGCGCGGTTGTTGGGAGGACAAAGGGACTTGGCTGGGGCTTGTTCTTCTCCCACACTGGGCACAGGACACACCAGCACATTCCTGCCTCCATACCACCCCTTTCCCACATACACTGAAAGTGAGAACTTGCCAGTGGAGAGTGCAGAGCAGGCGCCCAGAGCCAGAAGGCCTCTATCAGAGGCTTCCCAGTCTCTCTTTTCCAGGGGCCTCCACCTGGACTTAGGATCTGGAGGGTTCTGCCGCCCACCACGGAGAAGCCAGGAAGACCAAGCACACTTTTCACCGGGCTGTGGGAAAGTGCCCGTGTTGCTTTATGATTGCCTGACCCTTTGACCCATATGTCCTGGGTCAAGCTCAGCCGGGATCCACCGAAGACAGAGCAAGCGTTTCTGCTGGCTCGGAAATTCCCAGCACGCAACTTCTGCTGCGTCTGGGGAGTGTCCTCACTCCGCCGCCCGCCGGAGTCCGTGCGTTCTCCCAGCCCCCTGCACCGCGGGCAAAGTCGTGGGGCTGGCAGTTCCTAACCTGACCCCCACCTGGGGCTCTGGCCCAGAGTGGTGGCCTCCGACTCCCGCGGATGGGAGGCTCGACCAGCAACCAATGGCCGCAGGCAGCCGCTGAAATCGGGCCGCCCTGGTTCCTGCCTCTGAGCCGAATCGTGCTCCACTCCTTTCTGCGGGGCACCAGGAGATCCATTCCCTCCCGTATCCGCGCCTCCAGCCGCAGCTGTGAACTGGAACTGTACCCTTGGCTCCTAGTTCTGCTCTGGTCAGAAGCACGAAACCGCCCGCCCAGACAGCCGGGTCAGGACCGTCGGGACTCTGGCGAGAGCGGTAATAGTCGCACTGGCAGCAGGCGGGTGCGTCCGGGAGGTTTGTGAGGACCTACGAGGAAAACCCAGGGGCACAGGGCAGGGCTTACCCGAGGTGCGCTGTTTGCGTGATTGGGAAGCCCAGACACCCTCTCCAGCCTTCCTGTTTGTTGGGAGCGATTTCAAGTCGCCGACTCAGCCTTTCCTCAGATGGTGATAATCCCCAGCTGCTTCTGCCTCTGAAGTCTGAGTCGGAGCGCATCCCGGGGTCCCAAAGCACCGCGATGCGAGGGGCCACTGGTGTGGTGAGTCACGGGAATAGGGTAGAATCCGCTGGTACCGGAGCGCTCTTGGCTCCGGTCTGCAGGTGGCAGGTGCGGATTGCCACCCACCAGCACTAGCGGGTTCTGGGCCGAGGCCCCTATCCTCCCGTCCAACAGGATTATTCCTCTGCAGGAGCAGTGTTCATCGGGAGGCACAGGACCACTGATGGTGCTTGGGAGAGATCTGGAGCCTCTGCGTGGCCATATTCGAAGGACCCACGCGGGCCAACTCAACTGGGGTGAGGCGGAACAGAGGGAGCGGGACAAAGGGCCAGGAACAGAGCCTAAAGGGAGTGTGTGAGAGCGTAGAAAATAGGTGAGAGAAGACGATGTGCGGAGGGGGCCGAGGATGTGCACTCTCTCTCAGATCCAGAGAAGGCAGCCTGGCTCCACTGTTCGCCGAGTGAGCTTTAGCAGCCTGCCCCAGGTGGGCACTGGTGGTGTGGATTGCGATGGGGTGCAGATGAGAAATGACAAGAAGCTACCTGCCCTGGGACTCACCAGTCACCACCCAGAGCTGGGACTGTTGATGAGTCCTTAGCTGAAACCCTATTTCGGGCGCTGTGGGAATGCGCCCCTGGACACAATCAACGACCCTGACTCGGCCCTCAACGCCAGCCAGAGGGGCAAGGAAGCCTCGCAAGCCGGGTCAAAGGACCTCGGTGCAGCAGAGGTGGGGAGGTCTGGTGGACAGTAGGGTGGAGAAGAGGTAGGGCCAGGGACGGTGGGGGTGGGAAACAGGAGAAGAATGGAGCTGCATGGGGAGTTGGGGGGCCAGGGTAAGACTGCAGGGCCATTAACGGGGGAGGATTCTCTGTGCGCCCTGAAGGAGTGGGTGACCGGCTGGATCTCGGCCTGGAACACGGACCCTCGCCTACAGGCGGTCGCCCAGCGGCAGTTGCAGGGACGCACCGTAGCCAGCAGAGGGCAGAATGCGCCCGGTCCACCCGCCTACCAGCGCCGGGATCAGCGCCTCCAGGCTCTGAGTGCCTGAGCTTCGTCTGCCCGCTTCTCCTGGCAGTGGCGGGCCCGGGCTCAGATATTCGCAGAAGACCGCCCAGACTCAGGCCCAACCTCCGTGCTCAAGACCTGGGGTTTCAAAAGCTAAGAAAAGACAGGGGACCAAGAACATATGAGGGAAACTCCACTTCTACTTCTGCATCCTCCCGGATCCAGACACACAAAGACGCCAAGACATATACGGGGACACAAAGCCACACACACACGCACACGCGCACACACACACACACACACACACACAAAACCTCTGGGAGACATGATCATTCAGGAACTCGGAGATAGGCATAGACACACAAAGGTAACATGAAGATACACATATACAGAAAAAAAATCTTCCATCCACAGCGCAAGGCTGAGACACTCAAAGAGGTCAGCGCCCGCACGGAGTGACAGACACACAGGGACACCCACAAAGACGAACCAAGGCACCTAAGACTCAGGCATGAAAGGATTTGCAGATCTGCGCGCGAGCGCACACACACACACACACACACACACACACACACACACACACGGGAATCAGATACAGATCCACACTTCTGGAGCAAAGGCACAAAACATACGCAAAACCGTCAGGGGGGAGTGCGGACACTCACAGATACACACAGATACCCACCGACACACACGCAGGTACTGGGGTGGGGCGGGAGCTTCTAATCCTCGACAAAGCCGGGCCCCTACGCGGGGCCCCGCGGCACCTGGGGCCACTTCTGACCAAGCCTCCCGCAGGCTCCAAATCCGATCCGCCCTCTCGCCTCCAGAGGGGTCAGGGGACCCGCCCCTCTTGCCCTCCGCCCCCGCCCCGCTCCGCGCGGCTGCTCTTCTCCGGGAGGGGCCAGGGCAGCCCCGCAGCGGTTCACCCAGCAGGCCGCGCCTGCCTTAGGGCTGCACCCAGCCTATTGCTCCTGGACCAGACGCGCGTTGATGAGGACCCGGGAGCCGCAGCCTGGGCATCGGGCCGCGTGCGGTGGCCCGACGCAGTGGCCTCCTGAACCTAGCACCGGTGCCAGGGCAGATAGGCGCGGGAGTCGCCAGCTCCGTCTCGCTGTTCTTTCACTCGGCGGTGTCTAGGCCCCCTTTGCCCAGGCTGGCCAGGCCACTTTCCCTGACCTGCCCAGCCTACCGACCCTGAGGGGTTCCTCGGTCACCGCCAAAGGGCACCTATCCCCGTGTTCAACCTGATTTCCTCGGGGCGACCGAACACAAGTCGTCCCGGGCCTTCATCCCTAGACCTTGGGGCCACCACTAGCCACCCTTGTCTCACGCGCCAAACCTAGGGAGGCCCAGCTCTTGCCCACTGTCCCCGCCGCTACCCGGACCCTTTTCCCAGCTTTAATCATCCTCTAAACTCCGGGCCTGACCTATCTTGCTTACCCCAATGTCCCCCATTCTTGATCTCGGGCCCCAGTTCCTCTTTCAGTTCACTCCTCCGCCCAGGCATGAAGCTTTCCCGACCCCTCATCTGAAACCCGGTCCCACTCCCTTTCCCTTGGCCGGGTCCCCCTTAGGTGAAGCCGGGGCCAGCAGTCTTCTGCTCGCCTCGGTCCCTCAGTGCCGGCAGCCAGCCCTCTCCGCTGACCGAGCTGTCGTGGGCAGATGCCGCCGCCCGAGAGACGCCAATTTAGTTCCTGCAACCTACCTCTGCAGACAGTCCCAGTCCCCGGGCGGCCGCTACCGGCGGCGCCGAACCGAGGAGAGCCGCTGCGCTCCCCGCCGTCCGCGCAGGCTGGCCTCGCTCGGGGCCACTCCTCTTAACACTGGAGCTTTTCAAAACTATTAATAATAAAGAAGGCAAGGAAGAAGAAAAAAAAAAGAAAGCCTCCATTCCCCAACTCCCAAATCAATTTTTCAAGGGGGTGGGGCAGAGAACTGGTTTCGAAGGCGATCCAAATTTCTGCGAGGGACCAGAGGGGCGGCTGGCTCGGCCGGGGAGCCGGGACCGGAGCTCGGGGCCAGGCGCGGCGCGGGGTGCAGGCTGGGGGCGCGGGGAGCCCTCCCCCGGGGGGGCGGCGACGGCACTATTTGACGTGGAGCCGCCGGCTCATCCCGGCGCAGGGATACGAGGCGCACCAATGAGTTCAAATGTCAGGAAGTTTGAGGAGGGGTGAGGCGGCTCCCGGCCGGAGTATCCCTCCGCCGCCAGCCCCAGCTCTAAACCGAGCCGCTCCTCGGGCGCACCATGGCACTGGAGTAGTGCGGGGAGCGCGCCCGGAGCCCCGCGGCCCGCTGCGCCCCGCCCGGGACCCCGCTGCGCCGCCCGCGCCCCCCCAGCCCGCGGGGCCGCCCCTGCACCCCCGCCCCCTCCCCCGCCCGCCGCGGCCGCCGCCGTGGCCGCCGCCTCCTCCCCGCGGCTCGGTCTGCCGCCGCCGCCGCAGCCGGGCTCCGGGGCTGACAAGCAGGTGACAGAGGAGCCGGCGCGCGTGGCTGAGAGTGCCCGGTAGAGCGCGGCGCGGGCTGCAGCCGCCCCGGCCCGCCCGCACGACGCCGGGGCCCGGGGCCAGCGCGCCGCCGCTCCAAGCTAGCCTGGGGCAGCGGGCGGCCCCAGCCGCAGCCCCAACCCCGCGGGGGCCGCGCCTCCCGGGCTCAAGGGCCGCGGCGGCAGCGAGCGGCGGACAGTGGGGAGGGCGGGCGAGCAGCTCGGCCGGCGGGGTCTGCAGCGTACCCCGCGTCCCATGGATATAGCAACAGGTCCCGAGTCGCTGGAGAGGTGTTTCCCTCGCGGGCAGACAGACTGCGCCAAGATGTTGGACGGCATCAAGATGGAGGAGCACGCCCTGCGCCCCGGGCCCGCCACTTTGGGGGTGCTGCTGGGTGAGTACGGGGTCCCGGGAAGCGGGCAGGGGCGTCGTCCGCTATACACACAGGCATCCGACCCAACGGATGAAGGAAATAGGTGTACAAGACGTGGGGAGGATGAGCAGGGACAGGACTCCTGGAGTGATACCAGAGGGGTAATTAGGCTCCCTGAGGGGACAGAAGTGGCAGGGACATCACTCGAGAGAGAGGACAGGACAGCTCCAGCCTCTAACCACCATGCTCCCTGGACCCAGGGTTTAGAAAGAACTGCTACTCCAGGCAGGGGTAGGCAGGGGGTGACGGGTGATGGAAGACCCAACTAGTCACCTTGGCAAGCCTAGGATAGGTGCCAGGTCCCCCAATGAGGGGAAACTTACAGGAAAATGTGTGCCTAGGGACATCCAAACTACTCATTTGGGGGAGATTGGGGACAGAAGATCACGAAGCCACCGTGGGGCATGTCAGCCAGCGAGCGCCCCAGCCTCACCTCGCCTGTCTCAGTAGCAGCCGGGCACCCTGCAACGTGCTCCTTGCTTATATTAATACCAAACGCTGAGTCTCCGGAAAAGAGGAGAGCGCAGCGCCACGCCAAGGCTCGAGGCCCGCGGCCTCTCTGCGCTGGAGCCCGCGGACTGGGACTCACTCTGCTGGGGCTGTCGGGACCCGGGTGCTGCGGCTGGGGAACCGCAGGCGACGGGCGGCGCTCTGGGGCGCCCTCGAAGCCAGGGGCTTCGGGCACCGCGGGACGGGGACGCCGGGGTTGGGCCGGGCTGCGCTGACGGCCCGGCTCTCGCCCTGTGCGCTGCAGGCTCGGACTGCCCGCATCCCGCCGTCTGCGAGGGCTGCCAGCGGCCCATCTCCGACCGCTTCCTGATGCGAGTCAACGAGTCGTCCTGGCACGAGGAGTGTTTGCAGTGCGCGGCGTGTCAGCAAGCCCTCACCACCAGCTGCTACTTCCGGGATCGGAAACTGTACTGCAAACAAGACTACCAACAGTAAGCGCCTCTCGTCCTTCTCCTTCCCAGCGGCTGCCCGGCACTCGAGCCCGGCTGGTCCCCCTGCCGGGTACCGCCGCGTGCGCCCCGCCGACTCTGCCGACTCTACGCTCAGCTGGGCCTGGCAGTTCCGAGGGCTCTGCCGGCTGCGCGTCTAGGGGCTCTAAGGGACCATTTCCACCGGCGGGCACTGGTCGGGTTGCCCCTAGGTTCGATTCGTTTTCCCCGGAAACCTGCGCGGAACTGCTGAGGTGGGGTACAAGACAAGACCCTGGGCACACTGGTGCATATGATGCCAGAGTCTAGGGAAGGGGCCTGGCCCCACTGAGGCCTGAATTGGGGACCAAGAATTGTTTTTCAAAGGAAGGCAGTGCTTCCTTTGGAAGGAGCCAAGCCTATCGGTGTGCTTTCTCAGTCCGAGACTGAGCCGTGTATGCTGGGGGTTTGGGGATTTCTGGACCATGGAGGTGGTGTACTGGGCCCTGAGCTGCCGTAGCAGCCAGCCAAGTCCCTTCCTGACAGGCTCCCTGTTGCACTTTTAGTCCCCGATGGAGAGAAATGGGAATCCATCTTCTGCAAACCGTTCCATGCGGGAGTTTTGCAGTTTCGGGTTTTTTGTTGGCTGGAGTAGTCTAGGAAGAGGATCTCAAGAGATGGCAAGCTGCAATCCAGGACAACCGGTTAAGGTGGGGAACTGACCAGATCAGCCCTCCCCAGACAGCCACCTTGCTTATAGTGTATCTTGGAGAAAGGTGGCCCCGCTCTTTCCTGGTATAGCCCAAACTTCAGACAGGTCAGAGTGGGTTGAATCCTACCTACTGACTTTGTGTTTACCTGTGACTATGTATTTGTACGGCTGGAAGCTGGGGACAGAGTAGATGCAGGCTTCTTTTGACCTGCAAGGTTTTGTGCCTGGCAATACAATGGAAATGAAGGGAAGAACCGAAAGAGTTTTGGGAATCCCCAGAATGGTATTACAGAGACAAGTGGATGCCTGGCAGAACCAATAGCGGTGCCTAGAAAACCATCTTGGATGAGGCTGCAGGGTGGGTAGGCTGCTCAGGTGGTTTGGTGCTCAGAAACGGTTGTGTGCCCAAGCCTCTGGGAGAAGGTGGGCTGCCAAAACCTAGTGCAGCCTTTCTACTCTGCCCAAAGATTGTCCCCAAATCCAGAACCTGGTGGGAAGAGGAGCATCCCAGCTTCTTGACTGAGGCCTGGAAATGGACTGCACACCAGAGTCCTAGAGAGGGCTCCAGGTTCTACCCTAACGGCACTGACCAGACCCCTACTCTGGGTTCTTTTGGCACCTTGCTTCTGTTCAGTGAGGGCTCCGTGGGCAGGAATTGGGGTCGGTACAGAGCATCAGCTCGTTTGCAGGTTCTAGAGAAATGCAACCGAGGCCCTGTCCCTCGGTGTGGAACAACCCAGATTTAAGCACACAGGCACTGGTGGGGTCTATGCTGTATGATGCTCTAGACTGATATGATTCTAGTACTGAGCGAGGGAAAGGTCACCAGTTAGTTCACCTCCAGACCAGCATAGAGCAGTACAAATAAAATGAGGTAGATGTGATTGGGGGCCTTGGGCTGGCCCAGGGGGCACCTCTAGCGGGTGCCCCAGCCTCCAACCCACCCACACCATGTCCCCCTGACCTTGCTTTGCTTGCCTGACCCTGAACTTGCCTCTGGCAGTGCCAGTTACCACCCAGCTCCGTCACTGGCTTCAGCCAGGAGGCTCAGGGAAGTAGAAATGGGCCTCAAACATTTGCATGGTTTAACAAATTTTTAAATATATTGGAAAGATTCTTTCCAACCTCTTGTCCATATTTATCCCTATAATCCTGATAGAGCTTGTATTCAAAAGAAAGCAAGCATGCTCCCTGGTTTTGTAGGCACAGAGCCTCAAAGTCACATTTGAGCTGTATATTCCCTTAAAGATGAGCCACTGACTCCCTCATTTTACAAAACAAACACGAAACATTTGCAACTCCTTTGTCCAATGTATTTTTGTTTTTTTTTTTTTTAAAAGAAAAAAGTCCCCTAAGAACCTGCTTCCTCAGTGCAGTCCCATGCATTGGGAATGAATTTTGTTGGTGGGGGGCCTCTTAAGTCCTAGTGCGGGGAGTCTTCATCTGAAGCCTGGGGGAGGGCCGGTGGTATTATTCTCTTTGCTCACAGTCCCCTCCTCCCACCTCGTCCCCTCTTTCTTCTGATAATGCCAATTAGGTATGTGCACTAGGCCTGGTGCCCCACACCCAGGCAGGGTGGTTTCGGGGGTTTATGTAGACAATCTTGGGCACAAAGCCCCCAACGGGTCTGGAGACAGATTTTACCAGGGAGAGGAAACACAGTCAAGAGGCAAGAGCTCACTAGCAAACAGTGTTCTTTACACAATAAAAATATTTTTATTCACCATCTTTTTTCTTTGAGAATCGCAGATGCATATTTATTTCATCTGTGCGCAAATGCTTTTCAGACGGGAAGCCAGGCAAGTGGGCGCAGAAACGTGCCTCCTTCATTTTGTGGAGCCTCTGTGTCAGTGGTGGGGAAATTAACACTCCCCCAACTTTTGAAAACCTGCAGCCTCACCAACCGCGAGGGGCTGCAGGGCCCGTCCTTAAAAGAGGTTGCCATTTTTAATTGTGTCTGTTCCTCCTTTCGATTTGTTCTCAAAGATCCCGCGCACCCAGACGAGCGCAAAGTTATTTTACGCACCACGGGGGTGATTGATGGACGTTTGGGCGCGTTTCGTAGCGTTTGATAAAATCCACCCATCCGGCCTAGTTGAGCAAAGCTGCGGCCCCAGAGTTTGGGCATTTCACCCATTAACTCGAGAAGTCTCCTTTTCCTCCCTCAGTGTTTTTTGCGAGCTCCTTCTAAAAAACAAAACAAAAAACCAGCCTCTGCCTTTGAGAACAACCCCCGCCCCTGGTAAAACCCGGAGGAAACCGGCCTCCGCACAATTGGTAACACCTCTTGAGGTCCTCCACCCGAGAACGGCGTGCAAGAAACAAAACACGACAACATCCCCCCACCAACATGTTTTTTCCTTGGCTGTTTGGCCAAATAGAATTATGTAACTCTTTTCTTGCCGTCTGTCGCAGTCTGGAAAGGGTTTCTATCCTGAGGAGGTGGCGAATTCCTGGAGGAGGCTCCGGAAGGGGGGAGGGTCGGTAGGAGAGTCCAAAAATCTGTCACGAAATGGAGTCTAATCGCTTGTAATACAGCTCCCAGGTCTGGCGACCCAGCCTCCTTGGTGTGCCAGCGGGAGCCTTTGTGCACGGGAGGGTCGCGGGGCTCCTGCCTGAGCGAGCCGGGCTCCACCCCAGCGGCCGAGGTTCGCGGGCGCTTCCGTGGCGGGGCCTGCCCTGCACCGGAGCCTCCAGCAGCTCCGCGTACCAGGCTACACTGCGCCCCGCCAGGGTGGCCTTGAGCTCGCCTGCCCAGGTAGGATGCCCCCACACCACAGGGGCATCAAGGGGCAGCAGGGTTTTGACTAAGCTTCACAAAAAGGCTTCTGAGTCCTCGGGTGCTTTTTTCGAAATTTCCCCCAGCCGGGCGATGACTCCTTTGGCCCAGCCGTGCTCTTCCCAGCACGTTCCTTCATCGGTGGAAGTGGTTACACCGGGAAGGGCCTTCCTGGGAAGCTCACCTCCACCGGAGCTCCAGCACTCTGCCGGTGTGGCACCAGGGGAACAAAGCCAGGTGCCAGCCTTTCCTGGCCGCAGCGTCTCCAGGTTTGGAAGGGCTCCCATCTGCCTTACTGCAGGGGCCACTTACCAGCTAGCAGCACCCAGGTCCCAGTGGGTGCCCAGCCAGCATGGCCCCCCTCAGGACTAATTCAGGACTGCAGACACCCCTGCGCTGCCGGCAAAGAGGCTCCGTTAGACTCAGATGGGCTTGGAAGGAGCCAAGACTGCCTTACAAAAAGGCCTGCTGGGTGCTCTCCCTGGGGCCCAAGGGCGGAAAGGCTCACTCTGCCAGCCTAAGTCTGGGGCTCCTGGGAGGACATCTCTCCGCTTAACCCCAGCGCCTTGGCTGTGGGCAGGAGGTAAAGGAGGGCATTCTGAGGCTGCAGGCCACAGTCATCCACAGCTCAACCCAGCGTTATTCACCACTCCTGGCTCACCCTCTCTTCAGACTGAGCGCTGGCGTGTTCTGGTTTGCTTGAATTTTTCTCAGGTGGGGGATCTGCTCCATGGTGTTGGTGACTCTCAGCTCCTTCCTGTCCAGAAGCCAGGCTTAGAGCCGGGGCACCTACCTGATCCTCTTCTGAACAGTGGGGACTTAACCACCTGGGGGAAGTATTCTTATAGGGACTTCAGTTAAGGTGACCCAAAGGACTTGGCATGTTGCTGGCATGTTATTAACACTGGAGAATATTACTGTTGTTACCATTCGTGGTAGGGAGTGCCTTGTGTTTGAAGACATACCAGACTGAAGACAGGTTCCAAGCCCAAGGTGCAGCTGGCATGCTGGGCTCCTCATGAACCTCTCTTAATTGGTAGGAAGGGTGAAGGGCATTCCTTGGGGAAGCCATTCTCTTTGCCAGAATAGGGCACTGTGAGGGTCCTGCCCACACCCATGAAAAGAACTTTAGGCTGAGTCAGAGCCGGCTTCACCTCCCACCCCAGCACTCAGTGGCTGTTGAGCTCAGCCCAGTGGCTGCCCATCCATTCTCAGCCTGGGTTCTCCATAGCCAAACTGGGGGTGCTAACTGCACTCTTCGGGATGGCTGTGAGGACTATACAAAGGGCACTTGGTGGAGCTTCTAGGGATCCCTTATCCCCTCCTGCACCTCAAAAGAAGTGTAGAAAGTTCTGACTGAAGATGAGGAGAGTGCCTCAGCAGGAAAGTCAGCAGGGTGAGTCTCTGCAGCTATGTTCCTCCTTGGGGGCATGGAGTTTGGCCCAAAGCAACAATATTTCCACTGGGAAACAATTGGCATCTCCAGGGTCTATGTATCCCTTGGAAATGCATCCTCAATAATATAAATTTAATTATTGTGATTCAAATGACAGAGAATAAAGCTCAACCAGCATTTCTGAGGCTGATGATGGTGAGAATCTAGAAGAGGGGATGTATGGGGCAGAGATCCAGGGAGCTGTATGTTCCTCAAAAGGAAGAGTTAAAGGGTAGGGGAACACAATCCTAGGAGGTTGAAGGGACCTCCTGCTCAGGCTCTGTGACCATGTGAGGTTTCTACCCCTGTTGGGCTAGAGCCTTCTCTGTCCTATGGCTGTGGAGTTGTTTTTGTTTTTGTTTTTAAGAAAGAGAATGGGTGGGGAAACAGTCCTACTTTAGCATCCCGTAGACTGAAGGATGGAGGATACTCTGAATGACATGAGTTATAAGTTCCGATTTGCTGGACACCACTCAGACCTCAGCCTGAGGGAGGAGGAGGGAGGATGGTCCACCCATCCCAGGAGCTGCCTGTGAGCTGTTAGTTGGGGTGCCAAGACCCAAGGCACTTGGCTCTCTGGCTGACCCAGCGGGAAGTTCCTTGGACCCTCTCCAACCCCCAGATTCTGCGCTGATGGTGGTGAAGAGCAAAACCAAAATTATATATATATGTGTATATATATATATATATATATATATATATATATATATATATATATCCATCCACTGCAGTCAGAAATGGGGAGGTAGCAAGAGAGTGGGTGAGGCTGAAAACCATATTTGAAAAAGTTGATTCAGGAAGGCAGAGGAAGCAAAGTGGCAGACGTTTGCCATTTCATCGACCGGCTGGTGTTCTCCATTCATGTCATAAATGTCTCCTGTCATTTGATGCCAAAAGCAACATGATTTGGTTCCCCGGTGGCCTATAGAGTTTTTCTCTATTTTTTTCTTTTTTGCAGTAAATGTTTATTTGTTAATAATATACTTTAAACAGCCCAGCCTTGACCTCAAGTCTCCTGAAACATCCATCTTCTCCCAGAAAAATGTTTCAAAGTTTGTGTAATTTCGGGGGGAAGGTGTAACTGACGGGGCAGTGAAGGGCCTGTGTTTGCTTTAACTACTGCTGTGGTGTGGAGTGGTGGGGTATAAGGGGCCACTGTGCTCGAATGGCAACTTTCTTGGGTTTCAGGCCTGGCTGACAGCACTTCCTTGATGCCCTTTACCTTTTGCTTCTCCTGATCAGTACAAATAAATTTCTGCGTGAGCCCTTCCTTTGTTATTCCCTGGGCAATATTGTATCCATCTCAGCTTTTTGACTGGCAGCCCCTGGACCTGCCCTGCTGACCCTGGGGCTCTGCAAGGGGAGGGGATCTCAGGTTGTGTGGGCACATGGGAGCGGAGAGCTTTGTCTTGAGAGCCTGGCTGGGACCGGCCTGAGATGATGGCTGATGGCAGAGCACCTGGCTGGTCCGGTGCTTGGTAAACTTGGGGGAAGTGCTGCCGAAGAAAAAACCCGGTTCCTGGAGTCTGGTTCCAGAAGCAACAAAGATGTTTGCTTCCTGGCTATGCTGTGCTATGAGAGGCTTCCCCAGGAACTGTGGGGAGGTTGCCAGCTGGGCAGGGAGAGTTCTGATCCTGCCCAGATCAACAGAGGTGCCCACCAGGGCTGGTAAGACCATGGAGGCCATGGAGCTGCTAGGGAGATGAGTGTGCTGAGATCACAGGGCTGCCAGGGGTCTTTCCCCTGGGCGGGTGCCTTGCGGTGCTGGTGCTGCAGCAGCAGTGATGACGGGAGAGGAGGAGCAGCACAGCACTGGGACAGGCTGGGTGTGACTGCTTTCCCCCTTCTCCCTCCTCCTTCTTGACTGCCGCCCTGCTGGGACTGGGACTGGGGACTGGGTGAACCCTGGATTGCTGCAGTTACTGGGCTGTCCAGTGCAGGCACTAGCCCAGGCCTGAGTTGCCTAAGCCTGTGGAGATCAGACATCAAGATGCTAGAGTTGACCTCCAAGTGGAAGGGCCCTGGGTGGGGCACATTTTCTCAAAGAGCAAGGGTGTTGGCAATCACACAGCTCCATCTCCTAGTGACATAGGCCACAGTCCTTGAGAGATGAACTGGGGGAGGTACTTCCAATCTGCTAGGGTAGCTCTGAGGAGGAAGTGGAGTAAACCCAAAGGTGCCAGTTTGTTCTTCTTCCTGCCTGTGGGGCACGGAGCGGGAGGCAGCTCTGCCGGCGGGAGTGCATTGTCTGCTCTGTATGGGAAGCCAGAAAGCACACCCTCCCAAACAGACCCTCAGAGGGCCTTGCCCCCCCTGCTGCTCCTCATCCACGGCTAGGGCCTGTCTTGGCTTCTGCCCTCAAGGGAATGAATGGAGGCAGGCCTGGCTGCCAGAGACTTTCCTTGGTAGCAGCGGCAGCCTGTGGATGGGCTCCCGAAACCACTGAGGTGCACAGATCCCGTTTTTTTCTCAGGAGACTCTTGAGTGTGACCAGTGTCTACGAACTTGCAGGAGCAGAGCCTTACCCCACACGGTAGTGCATATGGAGAGGAAAGGAAATTGTTGCTGGTGAGCACCTGCCCAGCTCATGGCCGTATTGCTCTTGCTCTACCTGTGGGTGAGGAAACTGAGGCTGAGGAGGTGTCCAGCTCCCAACCTGTTGGGATTCCAGAGTCCTGACCTGGAGGCCTGGATGCCCAGTCTGGACAGTCGGATTCTCCTTTGAGTGACGCGCTTGGAAGGATGAGGGTGGATGGGAGGTCCCTGCCCTCCTTGGCTGAATGCCCCCTATAGGGCCAGCCAGGCCAGAGCAGGAAAGAGGTTAGAATAACAGCCTTCCGGAGGGGTAGAGCTTCCTTCTCCGCCAGGCGCACAGGCCCATGGCTTCCAGCAGCTTCCACCCGTACCCTCCTCCAGGCCCTCTCCTTGGTGGTTCTCGCTCCACATTCTTTCCCAAGAGCGGGCAGCATGATGCACAGGCTCCAGGCTCCAGGGCTCCTCAGCCAAGCGGGGGCGCAGGGGGAGGTTGATGAATTTCGGTGTCACCAGGGGTTTAGCCCGGATTTGGGAACCGCCCGCTCTAATACGTGCACACGGTCCTGCCCTTTCTAAAGCGAAGCCCTTTCACCCAGCCACTGATTTATGAAGGAATCCGATCCCGGGCTGGGCTGGAGCCGGGAGCCCGGAGCCCCGCGGCAGCCTTGTGGCTCCTTCGCTTTTCTGGGACTCTTGGCCGCTCAGAGGCTTTCATGGGCTTGGGTTGACCTGCCAGGTGGGGCATCAGGAGGCCCAGAAGGAGCGGTTCTCCTCAGAACCACTGAAGGCTCTAGCTGGAGAGTTCGCATCTTCATTCCGGGTTAGGAGAAGCCCTTGCCCCTCCCCAAACTCTTCTGCAGACCCCTTGGTCAGGCCCGAAAGCATCCAGTTCAGGAGGTCTGTTTATTAAGTGAACAGAATTGGGGGAGCCTCTCTAAGATCCCCCCCCCACCGCCTGGGAAATGTGCAAAGTCCCTCAGCTCCTGGAGGGACAAGGCAGCGGAAAACCAAGTTCCCGGAGCCCAGCGCGCAGATCAACCCCAGCCCCCTCCTCCTGCACCCCGCCAGCCCCAGGCGGCTTCGGGTTTTTTGTTTTTTGGGGTTTTTTTTTTCCAGATTCGGTTTGCAGGGGGGAAATGTGGTCGTATCAATCCACAAATATTTACTCTTAACAGACTTGTATCTGTGGAGATTTCAAACAAAGACAGTTTAGGGGGATTACAAAAACCCTAAACCCCGTTTTTCTCCTGGACTTGGTGCTTTAAATGCCAATTACAGGCGAGCCATATCCAACAGCAACGGGGAAGGAGGGCAGGGTCCGGGAGGGAGTGGGGGCGAGTCCAGCCATTAAATGTAACTTTTCATTATGAAAAGGATTTCACTGGTTTTATCTTCTAATAAGATTATGTCAGGAACACAAGTACCTAGGATGGTGCTGAGTGACAGGGCTCTGTCGTTTAATCAGAGGCTGCACCGCTCAAACCGCGGGGCCCTTTGTCCGGCAGAGTGAACTACGGAAACTTGCCGTCCTAATCCCCTTATTCATGTCAAGCAGAGAAAAGAAGCCGAGCACCTTACAACCGTGTCCCCTCCACCCCTTCCGAGGGCAGCAGGAGGAGGGGGCCTGGGTCCGGTAGCCCCCCAGAGCCTTCCATTTGGGAGCATGCTTGGGCCTCAGGCATTGCAGCAGGGCGGGAGGATAGGGGTGCTTTGCCGCAGCCTCAGTTGGCAGCGTCTGGAAAATGGGGACTGCGGGGCCCCCCCATCCTCACCTGAGAATACCTTGGAGAGAGCTGGGTTCTGTTGGTTTGGTTTTGGTTTGGTTTGGTTTTTTGCCTGTACTGATGAAACGTACTGCCCACTGGGTCCCCCTTCCCAGAGACTGTGGCAGCACATACCCACCACCCTTATTAAAGCCAGCTGAACAAGAAGAGAAACCGAGTAGAGGTACTGGTCTGGGGTCCTCCCAGGGGCAGATTTCGTTGGATCTCTGGGACTAAAGTCACGGCCGGCCCTAGCACTCCGCAGGTCTCCGGGGTTGGCTATTCCCAGCTGTGAGCTCGGCCCCTTTCTTCAGAGGCCGAATTCCTTTGTTCGACCCCTGCGGAAACCCGCTTCTCCACTGGGGCGGTGGCGCCTTTTATTCTTGCCACCGTCTGTCCTTGTCCTCGTCCCAGTCCCACAGTTTGTAGGTCCTTCAGCCCGGCTGGCCTATCCACCCTTCGATGTCGATGTCAATGTTCCCACCTTGCCCAAGCCCCAGCTGCCAGCCTGGTCAACTAGAACTCCGTCCTGCACATCGTGGGCAGGAGGCATGGACTTTAGACACCCACCGGCTTCTGGGCACAGTGGGGAGCCGCAGGCTAGGGAGAAGGAGCCTCGCTGGGTTCCGGGTCGATGCACTGGCTGAAAAAAACAAAAGCAAAACCCAGCAGAGGAAACCCGTGTGCTCCCAGGACTCGCTCTGCACCCTCGGGGACACTGGCCTGCAGCCCCCGGAACAGCTCCCAGAGTTTCAGCTAGAAGGCCTTCGGGGGAATTTGCCTATAAAATACCCAGCCTTGGGGCCTCCATTTAAAGCTCAGACTGTGCTTCTAGAATCCCTTGCGCCCTGGCAGTCTCCGGGACGGGGACGCCTCACTGCACAAGGTCTCCTCCAGGGCTGAGCCCAGAGGAGAGGATCGGGGTGAGAGCAGGGTGTCACCTCGTAAAAGCGACAGGCAAGGGTTGTTTTATGGGGAAAGAGAAGGGGCAGGAAGTGATGCTTCCATCTCCTGCGGAGGAAGAGCTCTGATGGAGCCGGATCCAGGCAGGATGACCAGAGGGACAGGGCAGGGCCAGATCAGTGGCTGGCCTTTAAAGCATGGGATGGGGCCAGTGGGAGCTGGGAAGGGGATCCACAGGCATGGAGTCTAGAGGTCTCCTCCCAACTGTCTCCCCCGTGACTTCAATCCCCTTCTCAACCAAGGACCAGCCCTTTCTTTCGGAGGTGGAGTGGCGGGTGCAGGAGAGAGGCTTTCTCCCTCGAAACACTTGATACCAACTTTGTTTTTTTGGCAAGAAAAATAAGCCTTGTTTGGAAGGGGGGGGGAGTTTGAGCCAGCGAGGGAAGGAGTGAGCCAGCCTGCGGCAGAGCAAACTTTGCGGATTAGGTTTCAGCGCCTCCGCCCCACCCCCAGCCCCTCTGCAGTGATTTGTGTGCGGGGGTCTGTGACCCTTCGAGCATCAAACGGCCCGCGGGAACCGGCCGAGTTCAGAGGGACAGTGGGCAGAGGGGCGGCCTAAGACAACGCAGATGGTTCATATCAGCAGCTGGCCGCACCCTGGGTTCGCAGCGTCTACCCCTTGGCCCTGGTTCCTCTGCCAGGAAGAGGGAACTCTAATGTGGGTCCAGAACTGGGACAGATCAGGGGCTTCCAGACCTAAGAGAGAGTTCCTGTGCCAGGCAGCTCTGATCCTGTCCAGCTCAGGAGGAGCCGGGATGTCCTTGCTTGTCCAGAGTGGTCTCAGAAGCAAGGGACTGGTAGGGAAGGCAAGGCGTCCTGTCTCTTCCAAGTAGTCAGGTTTACCCCAGCCCTGCAGACAACTGGGGCTCATCCTGGTCCTGGTGTCCCTTCCTGGGAGGTGTCCTGCTGTCAGGGGGTAGGGAAGCCTCCGCCACCCTGTGATATTGCTTCATTCTACACTGGTAGAACAGCCTGCCCTCCCTGTCTGCCTGACCCCTTAGGCCTGGACTGGATTGAGCTAACTCTGAG
The DNA here is from genome assembly GCA_004027875.1 of Aplodontia rufa. Classification (NCBI taxonomy): domain Eukaryota; kingdom Metazoa; phylum Chordata; class Mammalia; order Rodentia; family Aplodontiidae; genus Aplodontia; species Aplodontia rufa. The sequence continues at coordinate 111,501 of PVKS010001740.1, forward strand.
GGACTTTTGCTATTTCCTCTGCCTAGTCCAAAGAGAAAAAGGTAAGGTGGCTCACTCATACCTTGGCTCAGACTTGCTTTGGGACATGGCCCCTGCTGGATTAGGGTGGGAGGGGCTCATGCCACCCACAAGACTCTGCCCTGGCTGCCTCTCTGGCTGGCACTGGAGCTAGGCTCTCAACCTCAGCAAGCCAGGCCTCCTGGCCTCATCTCCTGGGCCTCCGGGGACTCTGATGACAATGAGGATACACCTAGACTTTGGGCTGCATTAGAATGACCTGGTTAACAGGGCACAGTGGCTCACACCTATAATCCCAGCCGTGGGATTATGCATCGCCTCTGGAGGCTGAGGCAAAGGGATCACCACCTGGGCTACTTAGAATGTCCCAGCTGAAGGACTTTTCAAGTTCCTGTAACAGTGGGAAAGCTGAGACTCAGGTGTGGCCAGGACTGGCCCAGCTCACGCAGTTTTGGCAGAGTGGAAGCAGCAGCCCCAGAGTGCACACTGCCAGGCTGGGACTGGTCAGCGTAGCAACTCAAACTCCTTCCAGAATCTAGCATTAATACTGGCCTCTGTGTCCTCTCTGGGCTGAGGTGTCTGGATCCTGGCTTCTGAGGGGATGACAGGTGACCTCAACAATGATTTTGAGAGTTTTCTGAGTCATATGGTTTGGGGATTTTGTGTTCTAAATCGGAACATTGGGAGACGAGCCAGGTAAGCACATCCACCATCGCTCTATCCTAAGGCTCCGACTCCCAGACATTTGGGGCTGGGCTCTTCCTCCCTACAGTAGGTCATGGGGAGGCCAGCAGCCTGGGCAGGGCCATGACAGGCCAGTGGGCTGCCAGGACTGCTGGGACCTCTTGAGGCTCCATCTCCCAGGGTCCCTGCCTCAGGGGAGCAGCAGGCTGGGTCATCTGTGCACAGAAGACACATCTGTCCTCCACATGTTGGAGGCTGAACTGAGGACATGTGGTTTGGGACGTGTTATCTTAATCATATTTATTAGCCAATCCTGAAAAAAAGAATTTGATGATGTTACGATTCGGAAAAGATCCCCAAATCTACATGACAAATCAGGAGAGGCCACCAGCAGCAGCCAGGCTGGGCCGGGCTCAGGATGTGTGGCTTTGGGAGTTGGTTGGGTTGTCGTATGCTGTGGCATCTTTGTGTTGTGAAAGTAGGCTTACCGTTTTCATTTACCCGAGCAGAGATCTGAAGCAAAATTAATTACCCCGCCTTGACTGATAGTTGTTCTGTTGGAGTATGGTTCTAATCCTTATTAACATTCTCCAAAGTCAGGCATGAAATATGACTTTTGCACCACACTCTTTGGCATATGTTTTTCTTTTCCAGGATATTTCTCAGGCTATCTCCAAGACTCACTGCTGTTCATTATTTTTGCCGTAGGTCTAAAGTCGCCAGGCCTGTGCAGAGCGCAGCCGGGAGGGAGGGGGCAGTATATGACACATCTCTGCTCACAACGCAAATTGCTTCTGATTATTGAGCTTTGAATATTTTCCTCCATCATGTTTTTATTAAAAATGCCAGCATATTTACGCTTGATAGTGTCTTCAATTAGGTTAAAAAAATGCAGGGGGTTCCCCTTTCTATAGCAGTATGTAAAGAAAATAGTTGTTACGACCGCAGAATTATCATCCAAACCTGGTTCGAGTGAAGCCAGCCCTGCTTTGACAAGCCCAGCAGGCTGGGAGCTTTTTTCTACGCGTTCCAGCTGCTAGGGAAACAGAGCAGAGAGGAAGCCCACAGCAGCCTCCTACGTGCAGGCTCTTCGGGCGCCGCTCAGTAGCTGCCACTTCCCAAGTTTGTGAGATGCAGAAGGGGGCCCAGCTGCAAGAGACTTTCTGACAGGGAGGGCAGGTCCGGAAAGCACACAGCAGCAGCAGCAACAATAACCAAAGTGGATGTGCGCTTAGCTTGTAGGGCCCTGAGGCACAGCTCTGAGCACTTTCCATTAATGGCGCCGTGAAGTAGGTGTGTTGTTATTTTCAGATAAGACAACCGAGGCACAGAGAAGTTGAGAAACTTACCCAAGGTCACACAGCTGGCAAGTGGAACTGCAAGCACAGCCCTGGCACTGTGTTACAAGAAAACTTCCAGGGATTCTTGTGGAGGACAGATTCTGGCTGGCCCCTTGCTGGGTTTGGTGCTGTGGTAGCAGCGTGGCACCTGAGCTCAGTGTTTTGTGGAATAAATGGTTCATAATGAATGGAGGGTATTCACTGGCGAGGCTTTGATGGGGATTATCTCACTGAAACTCCTCTCTGCCCTGGGGGAAGGCTTTATTAATTTTTCACATTTTGCCAAAATTGAAGGTTGACCTGAGAGGTACAGTGATTGCCCCAAAGTCACATAGCTGCCGATGGCAAGGGTAAGTACTACCATCTACAGGACACATGTTGTATCTAGGTGCGGGCTTGGTACCCCAGATCTTGCAAGTGTTCCTAAAAGCACTTATTGAACCTGCATTTCCTGACAGTGGGACTCAGTTGAGGTCATAGAGTCAGTGTGGGACTGTGCGGCTTCCACCAACTCTCTGGCCACTCCTCAGCAGGAGGGAATGTGAGGTTGGGGGAACATCCAGGCCAAGCCTTCTCCTTGGGCCTCGCTTGAGTAAACTACTCCCCTGGTAGTGGGTGGGGCACATTCGGCATTGGGGGAGGAATGTACCTGGGACCAGCTGGGCATAGTATCATCCCGTCCTAGCCATTTTACAGAAAAGGAAGCTAAAATGTACAGCGCCGAAGTGCCTTGCCCTAGGTCACCGGCCGGTGAGCAGCGGATGGAAATCACCCTCGGGTGCCCGGGTCTGAGGTGCTGCTTCTCAGAGACTCTGAACCATTGGCTGTGGCGTGGCCATCCCTGACCACCTTCCAGGACCCAAGGAGAACCAGGAAGTTCACAGAGGGAAGGGGATGTTCCCCAGGTTTGCTCAGCCAGAGTCCACCCTCCTGCTCAAGATAGAGGAGGCCCACTGGGCAGGGACCCAGGGAGCGCTGCCGTCCGCACCCCTGCAGTGCCGGTACACAGCTCAGGGCAGGCGCTGTCTGCCCTTTGAAGGGATGGCTGCCTGAGTGTCACTTTGAACTGCAGAGGGGCCTGTGGTGAGGGTTCAGCTCCCTCCCACGTGCTCTGGCCTGTCCACTCCTCCAGCTCTGGTTCCAGTCCCAGGCCTGGAGCCAGAGGGGTAGGCAGGGCGCGGCCCCCTGTGGGCTGTCAGCTGAATAAGTTAGCAGTGACAGACCCCAAAGAACGACAGAGCTGGCCGCCCACTGGTTGGGCCATCCCACGTGGCAAGAATTCAGACCAGTCACCAGAGTGCCACCCTCCCACAGACGTGCCTTTGTGGCTGCAGAAACATAGCTCCTCGAAGTCAAAGATTTGAATGAAAATAACAGTGCCGACGGCAGTAATGACTGAAAGGAGATGTCTTGCCTTGGTCCGCAGAGAGTCCCGGACCCAGCGTCTGCTCTGCCTGGTGAGCTGTGGCCAAGAGATCGTTAGGGGTGTGGGGTGGGGCAGCCTGGCTGCTAATTTCCAGAACACAGCTGGAAGCCTTTTAGCTGCTCAGCCAGGTGTGGCTAAGGTTGCCCAGGAGGGCAAGTCCACCCTGACCTCGGAGAGCTCTTGGGCTGATGGATGGGATGTGCTGGGGTCAGCAAGGGGCAGAGTTAAGCAGAATTCATGCCAGTACCATCCCCAGACCTGCAGACAGCGGCCTCTTCCCGGGACCTCACTGTGTTGCCCAGGCTGCTCTTGAACGCTGGGCCTCAGCGATCCTCCTGCATCAGCCTCCTGAGTAGCTGGGACTCTACGCTGCTGTACCCTGCACCATCTTGAATTTTGTGACCCCAGAATTGGTTTCTTGGGAAGCTAGGGACAGTTTTGTGTGTGGGGGGGGACCAGGACCTCACACATGCTCGACAAGTGCTGTGCCACTGAGCTGCACACCAGCTCCTCAACAAGAGTCTTCAACAGCCCGGAGCCTCAGGTTTCAGTGTTCAAATCTAGGCTCTGCTGCTTTCTGACGGGGCGGGGGCGGTGTCAGGCTAAATGCTCTCACTGCGCTTCAGTTCCCTCATCTGTGAGCAGCGGACACCTGCCTCAGGGCAACGAAGAAAGTTGGAGGAGCAAAGGCAGTCTTCCTGTTAGGAGCGTGGTTCTTGCTGATTTTCCCATGGCTGCTTCACAGCCCTTTGTGCCGGACCTCAACAGGTATATGGCTTTATTTGGTTATATGGTCTTATGTATTCAGTCTTGGCTGGAACAGGGCATAGTAGGAGCTCAGTTAGGAGAAAGAAACAGGGAAATGAATCAGGAGCTAGGTTAGTAGGGCTGGACTCCAGGCTTGGGCTCTTTCTAGCTGTGTGACCCTCAACAAGTTCCTTAACCTCTCTGAGCTTCTGTTCCACTGGTAAAAATGAGGGTAGAGAACTTGCCCTCAAGGGTTGTGAGGAGAAATAAAAGAGTTGAGGTATGGGAAGAGCCACACCAGTCAATATGAGCTACTTTTGTAAGGGGAAGGGGAAAGGGTCTAGTTAGTAACATAAGACAGCAAGAATCTGTGTGCCAGGTCACTCTGAGCAGGTGCTGGTGAAGCAGGAGACTGGAGCTGGGCAGGATTTGGGAGGGCTTTGCAGGTGGGGGTACTGGTAGCAGGGACATGAGGGGTTAAATCTGTGGACTAAGAATGCTGGGCTGGGACAGTGAGTCTGACAGGAGGGGCTGCTGGGACATGAATCTGCCGATCAGGGCAGTAGTTGTGCTACAGGGTTTAGATTTTATCCTGTGGGCAGTAGGGAGCCATTGAAGGTTATTGGACAGGGCAGTGACGGGAGCTAGAGAAGCACTTTATGGAGCTGATGCTGGTGGTGTGTGCATGGGATTAGAGACTGGCAGGAGGAGGCTGCTGCCACCATGGAGACCAGGGCAGTGAACAGGAGAGGGGACAGCTTTGAGCTAACTTTGGCTGGTGGTTCTGAGGGTTGATGGTAGGGAACAAGGCAAAGGGAGAGTCCTAGCAGCCTCAGGATGGAGCTGGAGTGACTGGGCCCCCAGGTATGAAGTGTCTGGCTAAGGCCTTGGGGTCCTGAGCTCTCTGGGATGGTCCCAGCAACAGTGCTGCACTTGGCTGGGTCTGGAAGGACGTGTAACCTGCACAGACACCCAGGACATTGTGCTCAGAAGGCCTGTGCTTGCTTTAATGACCTGCTGTCACCCTCTTGCGAGTCTTAGTTTTTGAACAGGTGCATGCTTGTTGGGTGCTAGGCCTCGTGGATGACCAATCTCAGACCTCGTCTGCGTCTAGGTCTTGCTGAGGCCGAGCATGCCGGGTGTGTCCCTGGCCTCACTATCCTCACTTCTTCTGAAGAGCCCTCTTCTGCAGGCCTGGTGTGAGAGTCTGTTTCCTGGGTTTCCCTGGCTCCATACCCCACCCTGACCCCCCAGCTGGGCTCTGTCCCATGGCACGTGTTAGATAAGCCAATCCACAGGTCTGAAGGACTCACATGCTCAAGGTAGAGCCTGTGAATCTGCATTCCTGGCCGGGCCCCAGGGGACACCTGTGGGCACTGAGGTCTGAGAAGCTCTGCCCTGGGCACTCGCAGCCTGGTTCATAGGGCCTGGCAGGTGCTTGGTGTCTGTCACTGCAAATAATTAATGAACTGGGGCTTTTCTTTTCTTTTGTTGGTGGGGTTGCTAGTGATGGAACCCAGAGCTTGGACAGTTCAGGCAAGTGCTCTACTGCTGAGCTGCATCCCCAGCATCATCTGTCTCATGCACACAGCTCCCTGGGGCCTGGCCCACGTGCACCAGCTAGGACTAGAGCAAGCGTGGATGTTGAGGATGACTTGAGGACCCCTGGCCCACCCTGGGATTGGTTGGGGAAGGGTTTCCCTCCTTCTCCCTGGAAGCCCAGCTGTAGGATGACAGGGCAACATTAGAGCCCTCCAGGAGGCAGGAAAGGACAAAGGCCATGGGGTCCACCCACACCTTATCCCCTCCAGCTCTCTCCTCCCCCAAGATGGTCCACAGCTGGATTTCTGTACACATGATGCTGGCTTGATGGAAGGAAAGGGCTTCATTCTCTTATTTCTGGAGCCTGCAGCCACTGAGCTAAGGACTTGCATCATTGAGCTAACCCCAGACCTGTGAAGCACAGTCTCTTGTTACCCCCATTTCAGAGATGTGGAAACTGAGGCACAGAAAAGGGAATTCAGTTACCATTCCAGCAACCGGCCTGAGGATTCTTATTCCCCCATGCTGCCTGGAAGCAGCTGGCCCACAGTGGGTGCTCAGAGTGAGGATGGCAGGAGAGAGAGAGGCAGAGGGATCCCTGCTCCAGGCAGGACTGGGTCGACACCAAGACCCCAAGGTGAGCAGGATCATCATAGCCTGGAACACCTGGCAGGAGGAGAAACCCAGAGGCCAAGCCCTAACTTGGGCAGGACAACATTCAAGGGGCATTCAGGAGGCTCCATGGCAGAGCAGTGGACACCCAGAAAGTCTGCTTGCCCAGCAGTGGTGAGGCGTGGGAGAGCCTGCCTTGGGACAGGGTACTGAGCAGAGCAGTTCTAGCCAAGGAATGTCAGGTGCCAGGAGCAGGCTGGGCACACCGTTGGTGTTCATGAAGATCTTTGGTTGCCTGCCTCCTGCAATAGCCCTGTTAAGCTCCCAAATACCAGGCTGTGGGCCCTTCGTAATGCTACATCTTGGGTGCCTTGACCTCTCGAGCCCATTCCCTCATCTGTAATTTGGGCACGACTGTTTTGACTCTCCAGGTCATTGCAGGGGTTATCAAGAGGAGAATGTGAAGAACGTAGCACCAAGTTCACTCAACAATGGAAAGCAAAGCTTTGTTATTGCAGTCATTTTTGTTTTCTTCTCCCTCTCCGTCATCTTGGCAGGACGGGACAGGACGGAGCCCAATGCTCGTGCTGCTGCTAGGTGCCTCACCGCTCGCCTACACTCCCAGCCCTCTTTTATCCTTTTTGCAGCACTGGGATTGGAACTCAGCACCTGTGCCTGAAGGGCAAGTGCTCTGCCTCTGAGCCCGTTGTGTTATTAACAGGAATTTAGAACAGGAGGGACCAGAGGAAAGCCTCCAGACTTGGCCTCTTGGGGCCAGCTTCCCACCTGCACACGGAGTGGGGAAGAGAGGGAGCTCCAGAGGGGACAGAACTCAGGAAAGCAGGATGGGGAAGGCAGTCCCATGCTGCAGGCGGTGCTGCAGGGAGGGTCCGCCCCCATCCCCATCTTACAGCCCAGGAAGCCAAGTGCAGAACCTGGCGGCTTGCAGCGGGAGGAGAGGCCACAGTGCAGACCAAGTCAGGCGGATGGCCTTGATGGTTAGAGGAAAGAGTGTTTCGGGGAATGGTGGTCCTCACCTCGGTTCCATCACTTCCTGCCTTGCACCTTGGTCTGTCACCTATAAGATGCATGTTCTAGAAACCCAGATCAGGATTTCTAGCAAACAATAGCCGCTGTGTTATTGTTCAATTCTCACAAAGTTGCAGCTGAGAAAATTAGAGCTCAGAGTGGTGAAGTAGCTGCTCTGAAGTCATCCAGCTTGGAAGCAGATGACTTGGACTCAGGCCTGACTGAATAGTGCCAAGGGCTGGACCTCTTCCGTGCTGTGAGCTGCTGCTCCTGACGGAAAGGAGCAGAGAGCTCAGAAATGAGCACTGGGGACAATAAGTGACAGCAACAACAGCTACTTCCTGTCGAAGATGAGTCTGATGGTGCCTTGGTTCCTGGGCACCCCTCACGCCTGGACCTCCCCTCAATGACCCTTTCTACCTGGCCCCTGCAGGCCTCATCTCATTGGGAATCAGGACCCCACTTGGGATTTGTTAAGAGGTGTTAGTGTACCTGTCCTAGGTGCTGAGGACACTGGTAGTGGACACAGTTCTGTCCCTAAAGAGCTCACTGCTCAGTGGGAGAGGAACAAGCCTGTGCTAGCTTAGTAAGGGCTCTGATAGAGGAAGAGGGTCTGATGGGCCCTGGGGACAGGAGGAGGACTTCCCAGAGGAAGAGCTGTCCAAGCCAGAGCAGAGGGATGATCTGGGGAAAGAGGGGAGGGGAGCACATTTCAGGCAGAGATCAGCACACATGAAGGCCTAGAGAGGTGAGATCACTGAGAGTCTGACGGCCAGGCTGGGAAGGTCAGCATTTACTCCAGGATCCACTGGAAGCCCTGGGAGGATTCTAAGCAGGGACCGATGTGTCAGATTTGAGGTTAGAAAATGCACTCTGGGGGCTGGAGCAGTGGCTCAGTGGTATGACACTTGCCTGGCATGCCTGAGGACCTGAGTTCAAACTCCAGCACCAGGTACACAACTATCGGAGCAGCAAAATCCAGATGAAAAACTAAAATTGGTTTTCTCCCTCTCCCTCCCTCCCTCCCTGTCTCAAAAAAAAAAAATGTACTCTGAATTGCTTTGTGGGTTGGGGAGGGGGTGGTGTTCTAAACCCTCCTGGGCAGAGTGGCAGAAGGCTGTGGATGTGGGAAAGGGTTGTGTTGAGTGTGTGCACATGAGCACACACAACTTCCAGTACATGTGTGCAGGGGGGTCTTGTGGGTGTCAGCAGACTGGAAATAGCCCAACCTTGACTTTGTGCCCTGAGTCCGGGCTCTACCCAGCATCGAGAACAGCGCCTGGCCCAGGGTGGAGATTCGTTGAATATGTGTAGACAAATGTCAGTGGGCACCAGGTACCCACATCTGTGGGTGTGAGCCCCTCGGTGATGGTGGTGGTGTGTCCCTGTGGATCTGCAGAAGGTTGCGTGTGTGTGCATGTGCACATGACAGGTTGTGAGACTTGGAACAGAACCAGGAGCCTTAAGGAGAGTTCAGGCAGCTGTGGGCCTGGTCTGGGCCAGCCCAGCTTGGCACGGGCAGGCTGGCTTTGACACTCCATGCCCAGCCAGAGGCCACCAGTACAAGCTGTTTAGCATGTGCCCAGGATGTCTGTCAGGGGTCATTGCTGCTGCAAATCATCCCAGTTCATGGGTGTGATACCAGCCCAGCCTGCTCTGCTGAGCTGATCACCTGCAGGTGGCAGGGGGTGATGCTCTGCTTCAGAGCACATGGCACCTGGAGAGGCAAGCTCTGAGCCTCCCTGGGGACCCTGGGGCATTCACCAGTGTATTTGAATGCCATTGTATACAGTGGGACAGACACATATGTGCATGTATGCTGGTGATGTGTGCTGGCATGCCACCCTCTGTGCTTATGGCTGAATGTGTGTGCCTGTCACCCTGTCCCTGAGCACAGGCTCATGGAGTCAGTGTGGGCAAGCATGTGGAGTGTGCTTTCCCATGTGTGGGCATGCATGTCTATCTTGGGTACGCTGTAGGGATCTAGGTGTCAGTGTGTGGTATCAGCCATGGCGAGCTGTGTCTGGGCACAGGGAGGTGGAGGGGACTTGTACCTCTACCCACATGGGCCTTGCAGGTGGGGTGTGTGGACACAGGCTGGGTGTGACAGGCAGAGCAGCAGATGGGCCCTCCTGGCCTGTGAAACTGGAGACCAAGACTCTGAGGGCCCAGCCCAACTTTCCACAGGAATCTCCTCTCACCTCTGTCCCTCTGCAGGAGGGTGTGACGAATGACAGGCTCTCTGAGATGGGAACAGTTGGCATCTCCTCCCCTCCCCTCCCCTTCCTCCTCTCTCTCAAGTGCTGGGCCCAGGCTTAGCTTCAGGGCTAGAGGGATGGATACCAGGACCCAAGATCTCCTCTAGGCCATGGTCGGCGGTGGGGGGGGGGGGGCGTCAGCCTGCCCAGGCAGGGGTCTCGGGGTCTGGAGGCACCCAGGCTACCCAGGGAAGCAGAAGGAGAGTGGCCAGGATGGCAGCAGTGCTGGGCTAGGGGGGAGGTCCTGGAAGCTTGTAGAGCCCCCTGCAAGGGAGAGCCCCTTCTCCTGGTGTCCCTGGCAGGTGGATCAGGACAGGTGTGCCCCATTAGGTGTGTCCCAGCTGGTATGTCCTCACAGTTGTGCCCATCCACATCCCCCAACAGGTGTGCCCTGACAGGTGTGCCCTGAAGGAGTTTCTCGGGGAGGAGCCAGGCAGGCGGCTGGGCCTGGGCTCCCAGCAGTCTCTGCACCCGCCCCCAGCCCAGCCCAGGAGGCCAGTGCCCTCCCCGCCACCACCGGCTGCCCTGCCTCTGGCCCTACCACCCCGGGGAGCTGACCTCGACCCCACTCGGCCCCCCACGTCCCAGCCCTGGGGCTCACAAAGGGAGAGGAGGGAAGAGAAAAATCGCAGAGATTTGTCTTGTCTGGAGCTGACAGCGGAGCGAGTGATTGCCAGGCCCGCTTGGCAGTTTTTAATCATTTTATCTCTGTTCTCGGCTCTCCGGGGAGACAGCCAGTGCTTAGCAGTCTGCTCAGAAAGACCTCGGGGCGCGTGGCGCAGCGGCGGCTCGGAGCTCCCATTATTAGCTGTGCTCTTCGGAGCGCGCCGCGATCTCTCCCGGGGGAGCCGGTGAAAAATTAACACGGGCCGGCGGCGCGGGCGCCCGATGTAACTGTAATTACTCCATTGATATTCCTCACACAATAGCGCTGTCATCAGTCATTTACATAAACTTTCTCCCGCGAAGCCGGGCGGAGGTGCCTAATCCTATTGGGCGCTTCCTCTGCATGCATTATACATGGCAGCGGTGCCTAGGTGAGCGGGGAGGCGGGCGGGACTGGGAAGCAGATCGCGGAGGAGGAGAGAGCTGCAAAGGGAGGAGACACAGGCTGGGGAGGAGAAAGGGAGAGCGGGGGACTACAGAGGCCTGGAGGGTGGGGAGGGATCGGAGCCCACTGAGGCTGGGCCTCTGAAGGCCAGTGTGGCGCTCCGCCTACCTGCATCTGTCAGACCTGGGACAGGTGAATCTGATCCTGCAGGAGCCTAGAACAAAGCCCGGCTCACCCCTCCTGGACCACCACCGCCACTTCGCCTTGCAGGGAATCTGGACTCTTCAGCTGTTAAGGAGTTAAAACCTCCCTGGAAATTACCCTGTAATGACCTAATTAAAGACTTGGGGGGCCACCTACTCTGGGGTGAGAGCTAATAACACCCGCCCAACAATAATAATCCCCGTGGAGCCCCCTGTTATTGCTGCAGCCTGGTCCCCCTCCCACCACCCTCGGGACCCCCTCATGGCCCTGCCTGTGCAAGCTGTTGGCACTGGGGCAGCCAGGGGCTGATCCCCCAGCTGGGGCAAGGAGGGCTCCGGATGGGACCAAGGGGAGCGGCGGGATAGTCAAATTTCCGTTGCTGAATATTTAATGAAGCTGCTCGGTTTATTTGGTTGGCCTGTCGATTTTTATTCTTCTGTCAATAGCTTCTCATATGTGGGGCTGTGATGATCTTTAGCAGGGGCCTCTCCAGGGACGGCTGCCACTAAATGCAATTATGGATTTTATACCTCAATGTGTTTGATATTTCCACTGATCTAATTTGCAGCCTGGTAGTTTATTGTTTGGCATTTTAATGGCGTTCAAATGCTATGGGAAATTTGATTTCTTTTTATAATTCCTCCTTAACACAGTTAATGCGGGTGGCGGGATGGCCCAGATTTTAAGAGTCCAATGTATAGAAAAAAGGAGAAAAAACCCCACACACCCGTGTGTGCACTTACAGATGTGTGCCTTGAGGGGGCGCTCGCTCTGAGCCAGCCGGTGTGTGCCATCTTGGGGTGGGGACCTCCAAGGCTGGGACACCAAGCTGGGCTGAGGGGTGGGAGAGCTGACTGGTCTTCCAGGCCTCAGGCAGAGGGGCCAGCAGGTGGCCCTTTGCTTCAGCTGTCCTGAGCCCTGTGCCCTATGCACCTTGTCACAGTCCTCTCCAAGTAAGGTCACTGCCTTACTCAGTCTTGGGCAATTATAGAGGCAAGAAGGCAACGCTCCCACTGCCACCAGTTTTTGTGGACTGTATCTGAGGGTAGAGGCCTTTGGAACTGGAGGTGCTTCTGTGACGTGCCTGTCATCTGTGACAAGTTCTGTGGGGCCTCTCCACATTTACCAAATGTCCTCCCCCAAGTTCCAGCGAGGGACGCCTCCCCTGCTGTGCCTGCCTGCTCCTGGCCTCCCTGGCAAGGGTAGGCACAGGGTCATGGCCAGGGCTGGTGCGTATCCTGGACCTGGTTCCTGGAGGCTATGCTGGTCCTTTCTTCAGACCAGATTGACAACTGAAAAGACACTAAGGGCCTCAGAGCAGGGTGGACACCCTACCTCTTTGGGGCAATAACCCTACACTGAGCCCGCCCGTGGGCCCCGCCACTGCTGTGATGCTGGCACCTTCTGGGGACAAGCAGAGGCTTGGGGGGCTTTTCAGAGTCTCTCTGGAAGGGCTCCCCTGGGCAGCTAGGCCTGGGAAGGGGGCTCTGGTGAAGACCCATAAGCCTTCCAGAGGGTGTGTTGGCTCCTCTGCAGCCTGCAAAGCTCTGGTCTAGAAGACCCCAGGGTCTAGAACTCGCTACACCACCCCCCACAAAGCACTCTCCACATCAGGGCAACCTGCTTCACACCCTACAAACACCATCAGCTCATTGCATCCTCAGGAATCATTGTACCCATGTCATGGAGGCTCAGCGTCACGTTCCTGAGGTCAAAACTATTGGCAGGGGGGCTGAAGCGGTGGCTCAGTGGTTACAGCATTTGCCTGGTGTGTGCAAGTAGGCAAGTTCAAATCCCAGCACTGTGTACGCAACAAAGTCTTAGAGCAAAGAAAGCCACATGAAACTAAATAAAAATTGATTCCCTTTCTCTCTCTCTCTCTTTCACTGTCCCTCTCTCTTTTAATTAAAAAAAAAAAAAGCTAGTGTAAGGACAGCATATCAACCCAGGCAGGTGTGTTTTCCTGGTCTCCGGTGTGGTCTTCCCAGGGTTGGAGATGGCTGTGCAGAGAGAGCTGAGGACTCCTTGAGGGACCTTCTCTTGCTCCTCTTCAGCACCCTGGCCCAAGCTTCTGTCTGGAGCCAGTTCTACTTCGTAGCCCACCAGGCTGCTGGCCAAGCCTCGGGGTATGCTCTGGCTTTGGGAGGACATGTTGCCAAAGTCCTGACCTCTCCTTCCTTTGGATGGTTCTCATCTCACCATCTCTCCCAGTTTCTCCCATGGTCAGTCCCCTTCCACGAGGCTGCAGCCCACCACCCCAGTCCCAGCCAGCCCCTGGCCCTTCTCACAGGTGCAGTCATGGCAACAGCAGGCGCTGGGTGGAACATTGCATCCGTTCTCCCCATGAGGTAGGACCACCTTATAGAAGAGGGCACTGAGGGGCAAAGAGGACACCTTCCTGCTGGGGTCCTAGTTGAGACTCAGAGCTGCCCACAGGACTCACTGTCCCCTGTGCCTCAGCATTCAGGCAATCCATGCATCCCAGCCAGCCCAGGAGGCCTGGCAGGACAGAGTCTGGGTCTGTCCCCCTCAGTCCATCTGCTTCTACAGCACCCTAACCCCGGGGGTCCCGCACACATCAATGGTGGCTGCACGGAGCAAGCGAAGTCCCCAGAGCCCACATGCCAGCCCTCCTCACAGCCGTTCTGAGACCTCCTGGGACTTGGGCACCTGTCTAGATGCCAGGTGCTCAGGGTAGCTCAGTTGTCCTCCACCTACCCTTAGGGTCACATTGCAGCCCGTCAGCTCCATCCCTTTCCTGCACCCTCACGTCTTCCCCTGGGTGCCCTCTCTAGGCCACCTCTGCTTGTCCTGGTCATCCCTGCACCAGGTCACCCTCCAGGTGCCCACAGGGCTGGCCCTGCCTCCTCCTGCACTCCCTCCAGCCCCAGCCCTTGTCACACAGCTGAGTCACATCTCCTGCTCCCTGGCCTCACTGGTGTCGGGGCACAGAGGGCCTGTGGAAGAGAGGAAGCTCCTCACCTCAGCTGACCTGCCACTCACTCCGAAACCCCCACCCTGGGGCAGGAGGGAAAATGGATGGAAGTGGGCTGGGTGTGGACAGGAGCAGGTCTGCAGGCCCCCTGCCTCGCCCTGTGTCTAGGTGTTAAGTGGACACCCCCCACCCCTGCCCACCCCAATGAGCAGTGAAATCAGATCGGAGTAATCTGATGTTCCACTTAGGAAAGAAAACAGGATTCCCCAGGAGGAGCAGAGGGTGGGCAGGAGCACACCAGCAGCCATCAGGGCCTGATAAGATCTTCACAGCTTGCTGTCCTGGGTCAGGCTGACTTGTGTGCTCAGCTGGGGGGCGGGGGCTCTCCCAGGTAGCTGCTCTCTGTGACCCCTGCAGATGGGTGAGGGGCTGTGTGTACTTTTGGAGACAGCTGCATAAGTACCTGGGGTCTGAGGGCCTCTGTCCCTGCCTCTGAGCCTTAGGCTGTATCTTTTGAGTGAGCCAAAACTGATAAATGTGGATAGTACAGTGGCACAGGTCACACCCACCGGGATTGGAGTGACAGCAACTAGTCACTTCCCACTGTGTGTCCTCATGCAAATCACACACCCACTCTGAACGCAGTCCTCCTCTGTTTCTGGGCAACATAATCCCTACTCCGGGATTGTTGATGAAACTTTAGTGATAACCTGTTTGTCCCTGGCATAACTGAGCTGTTCAACAGATTGGGGACCATGTCATTCATTGTCCAAACCAGGACTTTCAGAGTGAAAGGGGACATTGTGAGTAATTAACCAAGCATCCTGGGGTCTGCAGTCACCTATCAATAAAGTGCTCTGGGACAGGGTGTCTGCGAGTGTCTGTGGGCTCCCTAGTATGCTGGAGGGAGGGCTTCTGAGCAGGAACCAGGAATTCTCTGGAGTCACCACCATGTGCTCTATGGAGCACTGCTGTGTGAGCTGGACACGTTAATTGTCACAGTGACTTTACAGGTGTGGAAACGGGCTCAGAAAGGCCAAGTGTGTTGTCAGGGTCTCTCAGCCAGGAACGGGTGGGTCTGAATGGGTGGCCACTCCTGAGCTGGGGACTAACCATTAGGAAGCCCTGCCCCCACAGCGGGGAAGGGAGAGGCCATCTGGAGGCCAGGTGGGAGCCCTCTCACCCTGCCAGGTAACCGGGCTCAGCAGGCTCCTGTGCCTGCAGTGGCTTCCTGGGTCTTGGTGCTGCGTGTCCTGTGCCCCACAGGGCTCTTCTGGTTGGAGTCTTCACTGTCAGCTCCTCAGCTGTGAGGCTTAAAGATGAGATCTGGAGAGAAATCCATGAACTGTGGTTGGTTTTTGTTTTTTGGGTTTTTTTTTCTTTTTTTTAAAGAGAGGGAAAGTGAAAGAAAGAATTGATTTTATTTATTTTTTCATCTGGTTTTTGTTGCTCTGACACTTCATTATGAACGTGGTGCTGGGGTTTGAACCCGCATCCTCGCACATGCCGGGCAATCACTGTCACCACTGAGCCACCGCTCCAGCCCCCATACACTGATTTTGAAAAACCTGTTTGCTGGGTAAGGTGTTGACTGCCTGGGGTGCTCCGCCTTGTCACCGTTGCCAGTTAGAGGATGTTGGGGTCAGCACAGAAAAGGAAGAAGGAAAAAATTAGCTCCTCTATCCCAGCACCTCCCCGCATACTGTACCCCTTTCCTTGGAAATCAGTTGTTCCCTAAATCACCGCTGCCTGCTTCTCTCCCCAAAGCCCGCAGCCCCTGCATTGTGGGATCCTGCAGTGAATTGCTCAGAGCACAATAAACAGGGCAGAGGGAGAGAAGGGCTTTGTCCCCAGCCAACCTGAGTGAGAATCCCACCCTGCCACTTTCTAGCTGTGGCACCTGGGTGATGGGTGGTCCCTCCCTGGGCCCGGCTTCCTGTTCTGTAATATGGGAACCACCTCACTTGCAGGGTGTGAGGCTGGGCTTATGGATGTGGAGGGGACTTCCTGGGTGCAGGTGCTCATGGAGACTGGTGGCGTGTTTCACTGGGGATTCCCTCAAGGACAGCAATGACCGAGTCCTCAGAATCCCTGCCAAGCACAGACAGGGCCCAAGGGCCTAGGGCTCCTGCCCTTCCAGTCTGTTCCAGCTCCAGCCTGGCCCTAGTACCAGCAGGCTTTGGCCACTCCTCCCACTTCCCCTAGAGCAGGTGAGCACCTTTCTCCAGATCCCTCACCAGCATCTCCTCCAGGCCTGGTTGGCACTGTGGAAGGACTCAGGGAGGATACCAAACGGGGCCCTATTCCTGGGGAGCACCCAGTCCTGTAAGGGAGGCAGACAAGGTTTTAATGTTACCAAACCCAGAGTGATGGTCACCTACTGTGTTTGAGGGATGTCCTAGAGCCTGGCAGGGCACAGGATCGTCACAACCAGCCCACCCTGCAGTCATGAGCATGAGATTTTAAATCACTCACCCTCTGATGAGCATCTTGTTCAGTGAACGAGCTGCACAACCATGTGGCATGACCTGGGAGGGGAGACCCATGGAGGAGAGGACAGTGCTCAGACTGCTAGTCAGATGGTGCTGGCACAGCTGACGGGTGGAAGACCTGCCCTCCAGGAGGCCTGCAAGGAAGGTACTGCAGGTGGGTCTACAGAGAAGTGGAGCTTGCCCTCAGAGTCCTCAGATTCTGTGTTCAATCTCGCAAGTCCACAGGGGCACAGAGAAGTTCTATTCAAGCAAGGGAGTAGAGGGCAAGTTGGGGGCAGAAAGCTGGTGAAGGAGGAGGTTTGGGGAAGTGTCTTCTGGGATGGAGGCTCAGCATAGGCAGGGCATGCGAGAGACCCTCAGTTTACATCCAGGGTAAAATATGGGTAACAAGAGAAACATCTGAGTGCAGAGAGGAGCTGGAATGTGTGCTGACGTCCTGCTTTTACCCCTCCACCCATCCATCCATCCATCACTCATATACCTACCTGTCCATCTGTCCATCCAAATATCCACCCACTACCTGTCCATCATCCATCTATACATACTTACATACATACATCTACCCACCCATCCGCTTGTCCACTCATCCACCTACCTGTCCACCTATCCATCCCTCTGTCCATCCATCCACTACTTGTCCACCCATCCATCCACCATACACCTACCTGTTCATCCTTCCATCCATCTACCCTACCACCTACCTGTCCATCTATCCATCCATACATACATACATACATCTACCCACCAACCTGTGCACTCATCTACCTACCTGTCCAGCCATCCATCCATCTGCCCACCCACCCACCCACACACCTACCTACCTACCTACCTGTCCGTCCATCCACCCTACCACCTACCTGTCCATCTATCCATACATTCATACATCTGCCCACCCACCTGTCCACTCATCCATCCGTCCACCCATCCACCCACTACCTATCCACCTACCTACCCACCCATCCATCCATCCATACACGTACCTGTCCATCCATACATACATACATACTTAAATCTACCCACCCACCTGTCTGTCCACCCACCTACCTGTCCATTCATCCATCCATCCATCCATCCACCCACCCACCCACCCACCCAACCACACACCTACCTGCCCATCCATACATACGTGTATCTACCCCCACTTGTCCTCCCATTCACTTATCTGTCCACCCATCCAACTACCTGTCTGTCCATCCATCCGTACATACATACATACATACATCCACCCACTCACACATTACCTTCCTGTCCATCTGTCTCCACATCTGTCCATCCATCCATCTGTCCACCCACGGAACTGAGCTTCCATTCAGGTGCTATGGTAAAACCTACAGGCAGGGCCTCCTTGTGGGCTCCTCACCCAGTGGCAGCTAGATAATCAGATGGCTAGTGCAGGGACAATAAGGTGAGCCCCTTGGCTCCCTGTTCCATTTAGGGCACAGGAGCAGAGTCTGGCTCTTAGCACTCTTGGTGTAGTCACCAAATCTTTGAGCTGCACCAGGACCTGCCTTCTAGGACGCAGTGGACCGGGCCGCTGCCCTGGTGGACTCAGCTGCACACCCTGCATTGGCTTTACAGTTGCCGAGATGAGCTGAATCACCAGCAAGAGCTGGCCACGGTCTGACGGGGACAGTGAGACGTGCTCAACGCGCTTCAGAGGCGACGTTTAGGGGTGCTCAAAGGACAGACTTAACATTTTTGCTCTTGCAGGTCAGGATTGGTTTTATGTAAGAGGAAACAAATGAACTCCCTCTTTCAGGCAGATATCCTTGTTAAAAATCATTATTACCAAAGCAGTACATGCTGGGAAAAACTCAAATAACAGACCGTGAGCAAAGCGAGAGATGCCTCCCCATGGCCCAGCCAAGCCCAGGCCCTGGAGACAAACTGAAGGTGACGTACCCAGCAGCCATGGCTACGTGCATTTCCGTGCGTCTCTACTTGCAGAACTTCCAGACAAGATGGCATCATGCTGTGTATGCTCTTGCTGACTTGCGTTTTCACTCACTGGACGGCTCCTGCCATGTTAGCTCCTCTATGTCCACTGGTGTCCACTGGCTGAACGGAAAGAACTGCCCAGCAAGATGGGGTCCGTGTCCCGACGGTGGACAGTGGGGTTTGCATTCGTGCCATTTGATCCTTGACATGCCACTGAAAGCAACCCGCTTTGGGGAATGGTTGGTGGCTGCAGGTGGCTTGAGTGCCGGGGGAATTCCTTCCAGGAAGCCAGCCTGGGAGGTCGTGCGGAACGTGCCCTTCCTGCCCAGGGCCGTTGAGCTCAGCCTGTGCATGAGCTTGCTGCTCTTGGAGAGGCACAGAGGCCTGGCTCCTCCAGCCACACAGTGCTCTTTTGGGAAACCCGCAGCTCAAGAGCAGCCAGCCCATGACGTTTCCATGGATGGGGTGAGTTCAGCAGGACATGGACTTCCTGCCCCTGGGAGCAGACATCACTGCCCTCCTCTCCTGCTCTCCCGACCCTGGCAGCTCCCTGGATGCTGGGGGAAGGCCTCTAGCCCGTGGCTCTGACTCTGTGCAGTATGCATTTTTATTTTTTCATCACGTTGCAAAATTCATAACACCCAGTAATGACTTCCTTGCTGTACTGGGTAAAGGGAAAGGAGAGGGGAAAAAAAAGGGACCTTGAAGAAAAATGAACCGTGGCAGGCGTGGACTCCATTTGTAACAATATGGAAATTGATTGTTGAGTCGGAGGAATATTTTGTAGTTTGCTTAGCTGTGCTCGGCACTAATAGCCGGGAGCATTAGTGAATCCAGGGAATGAGTTATGGGTGCATTGAGGAGCCTCAAGGCTCCAGGGCCTCCCTTGAAGTCAGGTTCCAGCCTGTGGGTCTGTCCTCTCTAGGGCACTGGCTCCTGCCTGCTCGGAGAGAACCAGGCCAGGCTCTGCAGCTGGGGAAAACCTGAGCACCATCTCTGTGGAGTGGTGGGGGCAGGACCCAGCTTCAGATCTCCACTCCTCCTTCCCCGTGTGGACGGATGACTTGGCTTCTCTTGGTCTTAGATTCCTCATTTGTAAAATGTGTTAATTATCCCTCTCTTGAGGGGCAAGAGGAGGTGGAAAAGATCACCAATATAAAACAAGGACACAGTGACAGGCACCTTGCCAACTCAGCACACGGGATGGATGGATGGGTGGACAGATGTGTGGGTGAGTGACCTTCCAGCTGAAGATGATGGTTGGGATCAGGGAGACACTGGGCTTCCCATGGGAGGGACCAGGATGACAAGACTGTCCAGGACCATAAGGGTCAAAAGAATTGAGGAGGCTATGACCACAAGAACCTTGAGTTGGGATGGGTAACTAGTAGGAGGGAGGCAGTTACCCATAGCCTCCTGCACAGGGGTGGCTTGGAATCCACTATTTCTTCTTGTCCACTTGTCAGCATGATCTGATGTCACAGTACCCACACCCAGCTACCCAGAACCCAGGCTTCGCTTCTCTGGTGAGATTTTCCCTCATCTTCCCAGTTTTATAGCTCAACACCACCTGTGTCTTCCTGGGGGCCTCCCTCTGCCTCACCTCCTACATCCTGGTCCTCAGATCCCTTCGCCATCACTCAAATCTGTCTTCTGCTTTATCCTCTTGGTTGAACAGTGGCATTGGCCTCTCCTGGTCCCTCTGGACCTACCACATGTCCCCTTGCATCCTGAGGTCCCAAGTAACTATTTTGGGATCTGATCTTATTCCTCCAGCATTCTCTGAGTAACTGTGACCTCTACGAACTTTCCAGAGGCCTCTCTCATGCTTTTTCTCCCTGTGTCCTCCAAGCCCCCTCCTACGTGTCTACTCTAGGACCAGGGTTCTAAAATTTGAGCAGGCCCGGGAACCCCTGGCTCGTCTCCAGAGTTGCTGACTCAGCAATCGGGGGTGCGTCCAGAGACTCTGCATTCCTAACAAGATCCCAGATGATGCTGAGGCTGCCAGGGCACCTGCCTGTGAGAGCCACTGTCGCCCACACCCAGCACTGCATGGTTCCACACATTCGCTTCCCTCTGACCTGCAGACCTTTGCACCTGCCGTGCCTACTGTAAGAATGCTCTTCCCTTTCCAGTGGGTGAACGCCTGTTCATCCTCTCCCGTGTCCCCAGGCCGTGGCTCTCTGGGAGCCGCACGAATATAGCACCCTCTTGTCCTTATGGGACCAACATCTTTGAGTCCATTGGAGAGGGCTGGGCATAGGTGGCTTCAGAGGAGGAGGCTTGCTTCTTGGCCTGCCAGGAGTTGGCTGCTCGTGCCTCCATGTTGAGCACAGGATCTGGCTGCCAGGGTGGGCCAAAGGGAGCAGAGGCCTCAGGGAGCCAAGGCCAGAGCAGCAGCTCTGACCATCAGGTGGCCAGGGCCTCCAAAGGCACAGCCTATGTTTTGTTTTAATCATGGACCAGATGCTGATGTGGCCCTCCCTGGGGATGGCAAGGACGAGCCCAGCCCCACAGGCGTTGGAGGCACTTCTGCAAACAGCCAGGGAAGCCCAGGTCAGCAGCGGCGGGTGCAGGAGGGCACGGGACAGCCCCCGCGAGGTCTGGCAGGCTCCTCCCTCGCCTGCTTCTGCACTGCCCAAAGCTCTGGCCAGGGCCCTCACCCTTCTCAAGGATGGCCTGGCCGGAGCCCTGCAGGAGTCTGTTAGGGGCCACTGAGCAGCTGGAAGTTGTTGGCCACAGCAAAACTTCCAGCGCATCCTTTCCGTGGGTGCCCTGGGCAGCCCTTGGCGGCCAGGAAACTGCTCGCCATACCTATTTTAAACACCAGTGTAATGGTTTATGGCCCATAGAGGGATAATTACGGAGTGCAGAACCTGGCTTTTATGGCCCCTCCTCCCCGGGGCACACTTAGAGAACAGTATGTGTCATGTAGCCAATTTAGATAATGATTCTGATAAAGATAAACGGAATTGTTTATTATAAGTAATTGGGTCTGCTAAGGCCCAGATGAGGCAGTGATGGGGAAGGACTCCATGGGATGTGGGGATGGAGGGACAAGGGCCGGGATGGGCTGCAGGGCGGAGACAGCAGCCATGCCGCTCCCCACCCCCTCGCCCTCTTTCCCTGGCTCCCTCTCTCCCCTCTCCCTCTCCTTGGTTTCCTCTCCCTGCTCTCCAGGACTGAAAGGATCCTCCTCCATCCAGCATCCTGGGCAGAGGCTGCTCCCGGGCATAAATAAATCATGGGGTTTTCTGTTGAGTCAGCTGGGTGGGGGAGGCACCTGGAAGGAGGGACTGGAGGGGGTTCCAATAGCCCCAGGCTCCCGGGCAGCCTGGCCTCTTGGTCCCCATGTGGTGCGGAACAACCCCCCCCCACCCCTGTGGGCTGCCATCCTCCTCACAGGGCAGCTGGCAGGTAGGAAGGGGCTGCAGGCGGCCGGGGTCAGCACAGAAGAAGGCTGCAGGGCTATCTCAGGGGAGACAGCAGCCCCCTGCTGGGGGTCTTTGTGAAGGATAAACAAAGCAAGGCCCTCCCTGCCCACAGCACACACACCTGAGACCTCTAATTACACCTCAGCTCC